>CBVK0102438749.1:0-12434 GCA_900067695.1 Picea abies | reverse complement strand
TTAGAAGGTTTAGCAACGGATTGGTGGTAGAATCAGTTGGAGACAATTTCACTTTTTACCAACCCAAGTGACCACCCACCCAACCAAATCATTGATTGGATAGGATTTTGTCAAGCACTCCACAATTTATTTTACCCTCATAGATATAGAAAAGATTTAATGTGTCACTGGGTTCAACCTCAACAAGATCCAATATAGTTGGTTAAATAATACATTGCTTTCTTCACCAAGATCTAGCTCCATCTCCACATCACTACAACTAAAAAGGTAGTCATCCTTAAGTTCAAATCCATTTTATTAGATTATTTTCATCATGAATTCGACTTGTTGGATTCGTGTCCAGGTAGCATAGGAAGGGTGCAGTGGAAGAACAGGTCTAAGCCGTCAGATCACTGACCATCGTCAGATCTGGGAGAAGGTGTGCATGGGTTAAGCTCACACATGAGCTAAGAAGAGGCTTGTCAAAGTCTCGAAACGAAAGAAGAATTCAGAATTTCGAAGATTCGGGATTCAGTATTTTGGGAATTTCGATGACAAGAGATCGGGGAACTTCACAGTGAAAGTCCCAAAATAGTGGACATATTGGGATTCCAGGTTTCAGAATTTCAGGGGTTCTAAGGATAGGAAACTGGAAGACTAGAGGTCACGAGTTGCGAAATCCCAAAGGAATCGGGAACGTCCATTTGCGGAGGACACATGTCGCAAGATCAACATTTCATAGGGAACGTCCATTTGCGGAGGACACATGTCGCAAGATCAACATTTCATAGATCGAGAGATCGAAGAGTCAAGGACTCTCGACATCAGGACACAGGGGGTCCCCAAACCCAAAATTACAGTTCAGGGAAAAGTTCACGAGCGTGTATAGAGGCCATGAGGAAGGTAAAGGACCTGTGGATTGGGTTCTTGAGGTCTTGAAGAAGGCCAAAGAACCATTTTGGTTCTGTGGATCTGAAGGATAGAATGATCCTTAGACCAGGAGGTCATGCAGAACCTGCTGAGGAAGGGGGTGTTGCACTAGAAAGCCAATGGGATTTCCCTAAGGATGGATATGTTGGTCCTAAAGTCTACACCTAACTTCTAAAGGGAAGAGCTAGGCCATATCAAGTTTTATAATGGTTGGGTTTTTTATTATTATTTGATTTTGTTGGTTAGTTGGAGGATTGGTTTACCAAGACAAGAACATGGTTGGTGATGCATCCCCCCTACTCTCCCATAAGGTTGCACGAACTCTCAGTCTTGGATCTCTGACTCTAGAGTCGAGTGACTCTCTGAAACCTTAATGGTTTCCTTCTATGACTAAACACAGGCCCTCTTCCGATCTCACTAAAGTCTACACCTAACTTCTAAAGGGAAGAGCTAGGCCATATCAAGTTTTATAATGGTTGGGTCTTTTATTATTATTTGATTTTGTTGGTTAGTTGGAGGATTGGTTTACCAAGACAAGAACATGGTTGGTGATGCATCCCCCCTACTCTCCCATAAGGTTGCACGAACTCTCGGTCTTGGATCTCTGACTCTAGAGTCGAGTGACTCTCTGAAACCTTAATGGTTTCCTTCTATGACTAAACACAGGCCCTTTCAGCTTCTTGTTGCAAGTTTTAATGGCACCCTCAACCCTCCCTTTCTCTCTACTGCTAAATCTTAGAGTGTCAGGTGTTAGCTCCTTTTTTTTGATAATCCCCCTCTTGATGTGACCTCGGTGATGACCATGTGATTGTAGGTGCGGCTACAGGAGGTTTGAATTTAAAATAATTTTGGGCCTGCAATCCTCCTCAAGCCTCCAAGTGTCCTCTTGATGAAACCATGGTTTGGATTTCGTCTCTCCCTCGATATTTTAAACTTCGAGCAAATCCTATTCCCACAATGCTACAGGATCATCGATCTCACAATATTGAAGATACCTTTTTAATTGATGGTTCAGATCTTCATATTTCGAATCTACACACTAGATATGCCTCTCCTTCAATCAATGACTCTGGTCTACTTCGCAAATCCAGACTTCGAGGTTTTGAAATCTCAAAAACAACTTTATTTCGTACTCAAATCTTCCATAACTCATGATCTGCTGACACCTATCTTGCTCGATCAATGGTTCTACTCCTACTTTGGATGTTTGAACTTTCAACTTAGATCAACAGTCCTATGACCCTCTTCTTGATCGACGGTCGAGATCTCCTTCAGGTCTGCAGACTTCTGAGATCTCAAATCTCAAACTTATTTTTCCCAATGGTTTTTACCCAGAGTCGGTGATCCACTGACACATTTCCTCCTGATCTAATGATCATGGATTTCTTCAAGTCTTTACTTAGAGCTCACAGATGTGCACCACGTCTCCTCTAAATCCAATGGCTATGAACCACTTTGGGACCTGACCCGTTGTTCATAGATTCATGCCACGTCTCCCTTAGATCTCATGGCCCAGATTTTACTTTGGGTCTTCGGATTTCAGCAATATCATCTTTCAAATTGAAAACTCACTTCAACTTTCCCAGAGCTAATGATCCATTGACAAGTTTCCACTTATATAGCGATGGCTCTCATCCCTTCGGATCTTCGAGCTTTGGCTGTTTCAACACTTCAACCTTTGCCTTCCTCTAGATATTCTGAACTATTGACACTTCCTCCTGGATCCAACGGTCCAGATTCACTCCAGTCCTTCACCTTTTTGTGTTTCAAAAATCTCAAAGTTCAAACTCGCCTCCTCCCGAACTCATGGTATCTGACAAATCATATTTACTTAGGCGATCCAATGCTTGGAGTTTTCCCTGAACAATCTAACGGTTCAAATATGTTCATGCTAATCGGGTGGCTGAGATTATATTTTGGATCTTCGACTCTTCGGGCTCCAGAAATATTAGTTCTCAACTCTTCTGAGTTTTCTCTCTCTTGTGTGCAAAGTGCTAAGGCTTGTACACTTCACTCAGATCAAATGACTATTGATATTTTTCACAGTGATCCAACAGCCATTGCCACTCTTCCTCCTGAGCTTCTGAGTTCTCTTGACTTGGAAGATTTCTCTGTATTCAAAGGTTTTGAACCTTTACTCCTCCTTATGATTTTGACTATTGGCTCTCTCTCTGAAACTTTATGGAAAGTTATATCCCTTCTGAGATTCATCCTTAAAAGGATTTTGATTCCCCATGCACACCTTGCATTATCAAGGTTTCTATAACTCAGATCGAAGGATTTATTGAAAATAAATTATTCTCTCCCACCTAGCGTTACTCTGGTTTGAGTTCTTCGATGCTTGGTCATTTCACGATGTTGTGCACACCTTGCACCTGGTATAAGTTTCCTTTGTTCTCTCTGAACTTCTCTGAGTCACTTTGAGACTTAGTTGACGCACTCCCTACATTCGAGATGCACACCTTGCATATGAGTGTCAGAAGAGAAAAAATTGAAACTCATCTAGTTTTGTCATGAACTCATACAGGCAATCTCTCAAACAATCATACATGAATGAACTGAAATAAATAACATACATAGAATATATCATTCATTCATCCATACATCAAATGAACACATTCCAAGGATTTGGGACAATTTTTTTTGTTCTATTCATTCATGAAAACAAATTACATAGTGTTTCTTCTACTCTACTCTTTTCTATTGATCTCTCGGATCTCTTACAATACTCATACATTCTGATCTAATACAATGCAACAATAAACTATATAAGGACTGGCTCCACGAGCTCTCATTGTCCTGTCTGCAACCTATCCTATCAAACTCTTAGCAATTACTTACTATGTCCTATTACAATAACTAACAGTTATTTCCAGATAAGAGTCAACACTTAATATCTGCAATCCCTTACATTCCTTCATGACTTTACAAACAAGTTACATTTTTAAAATGTTGTTTACAAAACATCTCAACAACCCAATTTAATTCTGAGTTAATTTCTAATTTGAAACTCTGTCATTTTTGAGATGTTGTTCCTTTACCTCCAGACTTGCATTTTGATTTTGAAGGTGATGCTCATGCATCATACTCCTTTGGTTAAAATTTTTATGGACTCCTATCCATGAGCTCCTGCATTGTCTTTCCATGCTTCAAATTATCAGGTTCTGTAACCCAACTTGCATCTTCCATTGGATGATATTTCCACTTCACTAAGTATTCAGGATATGTCTTTCTCCTGGTCTTCTTTCCATCTCTCTGTTCAATGATTTTCTCCATTTGAGGTTTATCTGTTGTGGGTAATTGTTCTTCCCACTAAAATTATCTTTGATCATATGATTCTCCTATCTTATCTCTCCTGTAAGGCTACATGTTTGCAACATTGAATATCAATGATATCCCAACATTGTCTGGCAACTCAAATTCATAAGCATTGGCTGCAAATTTTTTAAGAATCCTGCATGGTCCTATCTTCTTCATCTTCAATTTGTTATGTGTTCCCCTTGGAAACCTTTATTTTCTCAAATGATCTAAAACGTCATCTCCAACTTTGAATTTAACTTCTCTCCTCTTTTGATCAACTCTGCTCTTGTATTTCTGGCTACTGGTCTATAGCTGTTCTCTGACTCTGTCATGGAGTTTCTGCATTTCTGTTGCAAAATCCTCTACTCCAGCACTTCTGAACTCATCTTGATTCATATCTCTCAACTATGTAATCCCTCTTGGATTTATACCATACACAATTTCAAATTGACTTTTCCCTATGCTCCTGTTCATTGAATTATTGAATGTAAATTCTTCTTGTGCCAGAATCTGGTCCCATTGATGACCTTGATTAGTGAATAAACTTCTTAAAAAGTTTCCTAGACTCTTATTTACTACTTTGGTATTTCCATCTGTCTGAGGGTGATATATTGAACTAAAGGACAAGTTTGTCCCCAGCCTCTTCCATAGAGTCCTCCAAAAATGTCCTACAAATTTGGTGTCCATGTCTGAAACTATGCTCCTAGGCAATCCATGTAGTCTTACTACGTCTCTGGAAAAAAAATTGGCTATGTGTGTAGCACCGTTTTTCTTTTGGCATGGTATTAAATGTGCCATTTTTGAAAATTTGTCCACCACAACAAATATGGAATTGCTCCCTTTTTGAGTTCTAGGAAATACCAAAACAAAATTCGTATTGCTTTCATCCCACGGCCTTTTTGGAATTGGTAATGGCTGATACAAACCAATGTTCTGTTGTATTCCTCTTACATAATGACAAATCCTTCATTTGTTCACAAAATTTTTCACCTCTTCTCTCATTCTCTACCAATAGTATGAATTACTCAGCTATGCAAATGTCTTATCGTGACCAAAATGTCCATCTAAACCTTTTTTGTGTTTTTCTTTCAGTAGGTTATCTTTCATTGAGCATTTCGGTATGGATAATTGGATTCCTTTGAATAGTAATCCATCCTGGATCAAATATTCATTCCATGGGATTTTGTCTCCCAACAAAGGATTCTTGCATGCCTCATAAGCTTCCTTAAAATTGACATCTTCTTTATACATCTCCTTGAGGTGTTCAAACCCCAAGGTTTCCACTTGGAATTCCTATAAGATCAAACTCCTCCTGCTCAAAGCATATGCAACTTTGTTAGCAGTTCCAACAATATGTTTAATGACAAAAGTAAAATTCTTCATAAATTCTACCCATTTAGCATGTTTCTGATTCAAATTTTCTTTCCTAGTAATAAAGTGTAAATCTTGGTTATCACTATATAAGAAAAATTCTTTAGGAATTAAATAGTGTCTCCACTTCTTCAAAGCTTGAATCACTGCATAAAATTATTTTTCATATGTGGAATACTTCTTCATGGCGTCATTCAGCTTCTCACTGAAATAAGAAATTGGCCTATTATCCTGACTCAAGACTGCTCCAATAGCTAATCCACTTGCATCACATCTCACCTGAAATGTTTTTCCAAAATATGGCAAGACCAAAATTGGTTGTTTTGTGATCTTCTCCTTCAACACTTTAAAACCTTTTTTAGCTTCCTCTGTCCAACTGAAGGACTTGTGTTTCTTCTTCACAGTCTCCAACATGGGTGTACACATGCCACTGAAATTTCTAATAAAATTTCTATAAAATATTGCTAACCCATGAAAACATCTTACCTCAAATATGTTTCTTGGCAATGGCCATTCTTTGATTTCTCTTAACTTTTCTGGATCCATCTTCAATTCATTTGAAGAGATCACAAAACCCAAGTATATGAATTTTGTCTTCATACAAGAACATTTCTTCAGATTTATCAGAAACTTCTCTTGCTGTAACATTTCCATCACTGATGTCAAATGTCTTAAGTGTTCTCCCTCTCTCTTACTAAAGATTAGTATGTCATCCAGATATACTATGACAAATTTCCCTATGAATTATTTCAAAAATTCATTCATTAATCTCATAAATGTGCTTGGTGCATTTGTCAACCCAAATGGCATGACCAACCATTCAAACAATCCTTCATTTGTCTTGAATGTTGTTTTCCATTCTCTCCCTCTCTAATCCTTATTTGATGATATCCACTCTTCAAATCTATCTTGGAAAAATAGATCGCTCCACTCAAACAATCCATCAAATCATCCATCCTTGGTAAAGGGAATCTTTACCTAATGGTTATCTTATTGATGGATATGGAATTTGTACACATTCTCCATCCTCCATCCTTCTTTGGACTTAAAACAATTGGTACTGTGCATGGGCTTAGGATTTCCTTGACTAAACCTTTCTCCAACAACTCCTAGACTTGATTATTGACTTCTTAAATCTCTCTAGGTGTCAACCTATAAGATGGTTTGGAAAAATAGCTCCTGGAATAAGGTCAATATGATGTCTTATACTCCTGATGGGTGGCAATGAGTGAGGTAACTCATCCACTACTACGTCAGCAAAGCTTTCTAACAACTCCTGGATTTCTATAGGAAAATCTTCCATAGAATTATTTGTAAGGATAACTCTCGGCTCCCTCACTACAACAAACTACATTTATTTATCCTTCTTGACTTCTTTCAAGATTTCCTTGCCACTAATGAGAAGAATACTTGAACTAGATTTCCTCTTTTTCTCTTTGTCTTCTATTGGTAACAACATATGTGTCCTACCATTATTTTCTAGGGTAAAAGTATTCTTTCTCCCATCATGAATAACTTTTCTGTCAAAATACCATGGTCTCCCCAATAAAATATGACATACATCCATAGGAATTACATCACATAATATTTCATCCCTATAACCTCCTATTTGAAATTCAACTTGGCATTGTTGACTTACCATTACTTGATGTCCTTTCTGCAACCATGATACCTTGTATGGTTTTGGATGTGTAGTTGTCTTCGGATCTAGTTTCTCCACCATCTTTGTGGATACCAAATTGTCAGTTCTCCCACTGTCTATGATCCCCTTACAAACTCTACCTTTCGTCTTGCAAGTAGTTATGAACAAACTTGTTTGTTGAACTCGTTCCTCCCTTTCGTTCTCTGGTTTAAGAAGAATCTTTCTCATCATGAGGTTTTTTCCTCCTTCTGTTTCTTATGCTTCCACATGCTTCTGTTATTCAACAACATGTGCTTCACCTCCTCCTTCATTATTTCTCTTGGGACATTCCCAAGACTTGTGTCCTTGCTTTCCACAAGTATAGCATCTAACTACGCCTCCTCTGGCTCTTCCTCTTCCTCTTCCTCTAGAAAACAAAATTCTTCCACCATGTTGTCCTTCCTTAGAACTTCCCCCTTTCTCATGGTGACTATTTTGTTTGTCATATTCATGCTTCTACTTCTGGAACATCACTCTAGTAGTTCCCTTAACTCTGCTTGAATTTCCTCCTCTGCTTTGTTGGATTTGTTTCTTGGTCAATTTTTCTTCAGCCTTCAAGGCTTCTTGATAAGAATCCTCGACTATACTAACCGACATCATGTTGATATCCTCTTGTATTTCATATCTCATCCCATTGATATATCTGGTTGTCTTTTCATCCTCATTTTCTTTTTTTCCAACCTTGATGTTCAGTCTATAAAATTACTCAATGTACTCCTTCACTGATAAGCCCCTCTGTCTTAGGTTTTTCAATCTTCTGAACAGATTGATTTGATAGTCCTTTGTGATAAATGTTTCCTTTATCTTGGCTACTATCCTATCCCAGTTTTTAATTTTCTGCTTACCATTGCTTCTGCGTTAAGCTTGCATTTCATCCCACCATAGCACTGCATGACCTTAAAATATTGTCACTGCATGCTTCACCATCTTATATTCCTCGATATATTCGTAATCGAAGTATTTGTCCATGGCACGTACCCAATATACCAATTCTTCAACTTATAAATTACCTTCATACATTGGTACCTCTACCCTTGCTTTGGCTCCTATTTTTGAAACAACTTTTATTAAGCGATATTGTGCAACATCCTCTGCTACATTTTCTTTGACCTCTATTTCTTCTCTCTCAATTTCACTGATATCTCTAGTTTCTGGTGCTCTTCTCTATGTTGTTTCCATGGCATCCAATCTCATTCTGAGTCTCCTCATTTCTTCTTCCATTTCTACATTCTCTCTATGCCTTCTGGGTGGCATGATTTCACTGTGTCACCTACAACATGAATCAAATTCTTGATATCACAAATGATATCAATTTGTATCCTTTCCCCTTTGTCTGTTGTCTGCAAATAAAATCAATATTATCTCTCATACCATCTGATGCAGCCCCCCTACTCTCCTGTAAGGTTGTGTCACCTCTCGGTCTTGGATCTCTAATTCTAGAGTTGAGTGACTCTCTGAAACCTTAATGGTTTCCTTATGTGACTAAACACAGGCCCTTTCAGCTTCTTGTTGCAGGTTTTAATGGCACCCGCAACCCTCCCTTTCTCTCTCCTACAAAATCTCAGAGTGTCGGGCATTAGATCCTTTTTTCTGATAATCCCCCTCTTGATGTGACCTCAGTGATGACCATGTGATTTTGGGTGTGGCTACAAGTGGTTTGAAGTCAACTACTTTTGGGCCCGCAATCCTCCCCAAGCCTCCATGTGTCCTCCTGATGAAACCACGGTTTGGATTTTGGCCCACCCTTGATATTTTAAACTCCATGCAACTCCTATTCCCACAATGCTACAGGATTTTTGATCTCACAATATTGATGATACCTTCTGAATCAATGGTTTAGATCTATGTATTTTGAATATATGCCCTATATATGCCTCTCCTTCAATCAATGACTGTGATATCCTTCACAACTCCAGACTTCGGGGTTTTGAAATCTCAAACCCAACTTTATTCCATACTCAAATCTTCTAGAACTCATGATCTACTGACACCTATCCTACTCGATCAATGGTTCTACTCCCACTTTGGATGTTTAACCTTTCAACTCAGATCAACGGTCCATATCTCCTTCAAGTCTCCGGACTTTTGAGATCTCAAATATCAAACTTCTTTTTCACAATGGTTTTTACCTGGAGTCTGTGATCCACTGACACATGTCCTCCTGATGTAACAATCGAGGATTTATTCAGGTATTTACCCAGAGTTCACAAATGTGCACCACTTCTCCTCCAAATCTAATGGTTATGAACCACTTCAGGACCTTACCTGGAGTTCACGGATTCACGCCACGTCTCCCTTAGATCTCACGGCCCAGATTTTACTTTGGGTCTTCGGATTTCACTAATCTCATATTTCAAACTGAAAAATCACTTAAAATTTCTTGGAGCTCACGATCCATCGACAAGTGTCCACTTATAGATCGACGACTCTCGACCCTTCGGCTCTTCGGGCTTCATTTCTTTTAACACTTCAAACTTCGCTTTCCTTTGGATCTATGACTTATCAACACATGTCCTCCTAGATCCAATGGTCCAGATTCACTCTAGCCCTTCATCTCTTCATTCTTCATAAATATCAAAGCTCAAAATTGCCTCCTCCCATACGCACGATATCTGACGGATCAGATTTACTTGGGTGATCCAATGCTTGGATTTTTTCCTAAACAATCTCATAGTTCCAATCTCTGCCTACTGATTGGGTGGCTGAGATTCTATTTCAGATCTCCAGCTCTTCAGCCTCCGGAAATCTCAGTTCTCAACTCTTGTGAGTTTTCTCTCTCCTCTATGTGTGAAGCTCTAATGCTCATGCACTTCACTCTGATCAAACAGTTGTTGATATTTTGCACAGTGATCCAACGACCACTGTCCCTCCTCCTCTTGAGCTTTTGATTTCTCCATCTTCAAAGGTTTCAAAACTTTACTCCTCCTTACAAGTCTGACTATCGACTCTCTCTCTGACACTTTATGGAAACTTCTATCCCTTCTGAGATTTTTCCTTAAAATGATTTCAATTCCCCACACACACCTTGCATTCTCGAGGTTTTGATAACTTAGATCAAACGATTTCTTAAAAATAAATTCTCCTCACCCACCTGGCATTTCTATGGTTCGGGTTCTTTGATGCTTGGTCATTTCATGATGTTCTACACACCTTGCACCTGGTCTAAGTTTCCTTTGTTCTCTCTGAACTTCTCTGAGTCACTCCAAGACTTAGTTGACACACTCCTTGCATTCGAGATGCACACCTTACATATGAGTGTTAGAAGAGAAATAATTGAAACTCATCCAGTTTCATCACAAACTCATACATTCAATCTCTTAAACAATCATACATGAACGAACTGAAATAAATCACATACACAGAATATATCATTCATTCATCCATACATCTAATGAACACAGTCCAAGGATTTGGGACAATTCTGTCTATTCTATTCATTCATGAAAACAAATTACATAGTTTTTATTCTACTTTACTATGTTCTACTAATCTCTCGGATCTCTTATAATACTCATACATTTTGATCTATTGCAATGCAACAGTAAACTATCTAAGGACCGGCTCCACGATCTCTCCTCATCTTGTCTGCAACTTATCCTATCAAGCTCTTAGTAGTTACCTACTCTATCCTATTACAATAACTAATAGTTATTTCTAGATAAGAGTCAACACTCAATATTTACAATCTAGTACACTGCTTCATGTCTTTACAAATAGGTTACATTTTTAAAATGTTGTTTACAGAATTGTTAGGACCACACAATGTACCATTTTTCCTATAATTGTTGCCACTATTATACTCTTGATCACCTATATTTAGACTCATACTATCACTTTATCTGATCATCCCAAAGGTATACAACGTCCCTTCTCATTACTATACGTTTAATCTGTTTTGCATAATATTTTACATCACTCTCGTACTTGACCATTGATTAGAAATGCATAAGTGTTCAAAATTGCAGATTAGCATTTGAGGCCTATTGCTGAAACACAGAACTGTCCAAGGTCGTTGTTGCTGAAACACAGAACTGATGCTGAAACATGAAGCTTCCTTATAGTCCGAGGTCGCAAATGCTAAAACACAGAGCTGCTATACAATCTGAGGTCGCAGATGCTAAAACACAGAGCTGCTATACAGTTCGAGGTCGCAGATGCTGAAACACAGAGCTGTTACACAGTCCAGAGTTGTAGATGCTGAAACACAAAGGAAACCACCAGGACTGATGATGCTGAAACATAAAGGAATCTGTTACAGTCAGTGGTCAATAGAGCTATAACCCTTGCTCCTACACAAGAATGCCGACATAGTCAGAGCGCAATTCACGTGGCTGAAATAGCCCGTGAATTGCGATGCTGAAACAGCATCAGCAACAATGGGAAGAAGCTGTTACGCTAGTCGTAACAACAATACCTCATTCGGCTCCTGTAATAGCATTCTGTTGCGTGAGACTAGGACATCCTATGCTGGTTTAGAAAGTAGATCCGACTAAGGATAGGACTCATATATGCATTGTAATTATTGTATCGAAGGGATTTCCTCTTTAAATAAGAGGAAATCATCATTCAAAGGATCCAAGTTTTATGTATTGAAGAAGCTTCAGAGAAGAGGGACGTATTCTATTTTCCAAATTGTAATGTGATATTTCGACAGATGAATAGAAGATTTCTTTGAGTATCCTTCTCTAGCTTCCTCGTTTCAGGGGAATCTTGTGAAAAGGGAGGGCCCACCTTCTTCACAAGATTCACCCATTAGTTTTAGAAGTGTGTTAGTACAATTTCTGTTTATGCTTTGGTTAACTTTTTTTTGCTGAAAAAATGTCTTTAATGAATTCCACTTTGTTGAACACCACTGACTCTGTCTTAGTTTATTGAATGAAATTCGTAATTCTTTTTAGCAATCTTGTGTAATGATTTTATGAGGCTATCTAGAGAATTGGGTTAAAGGTTCCTGCTCAGACGGGAAGGAATCAGAACATCATGTCCTCTGTAGATTTCATTTAATTTTGCAAGTGTGCTAGCCCGGGATTGGGTTAAGGGTTCCTGCTCAGAAAGGAAGGAATCAAAACACCTTGTCTCCTGTAGACTTCATTTAATTCTGCAAGTGTGCTAGCCAGGGATTGGGTTAAGGGTTCCTGCTCAGAAAGGAAGGAATCAAAACACCTTGTCTTCT
>CBVK0102438738.1:0-14963 GCA_900067695.1 Picea abies | reverse complement strand
GTGGAAGAGTGTACATACTTCTGGGGTGTAAATATTTCATGGGGTATAAACACAGCTGAAAGCAAGGGCCTCTGCATCAGGAAGATAATCAGGCTCCACAACCAACAAACAAGAGATTAATTCGACGTACTAGTTGTTACAATGGGGGTTGTAACTGCTATTGCAGTAGACCTCGCTGACCATTTCTCTTCCTAGGTAATGTAAAGACAGAAGCAGGGGTTTTCCTTTTCTTAGCTTTAGGAGTAAGAGGGATTTCTTCAACAACAGTTGTTGCAGTCGAGGGCTAAGGCTCATGACTTGGTCCAGGAATTGGGTTTTCAACCGTTGGCTCGATCACAACTGCAGGCATAGGGTTTAACTGTTCTGGTTTAACTCTATCGATGCTTTTTTGAGTGGTGTTAGAGTTGCTTCTGGTTTTTCATTTGCTTCTTTAGGTCGACTTACGGGAAGTTACAGTGGGGGCTTTAACTACTATTGCAGCCAAGGGCTGAGGCTCATGACTTGGTCCAAGGATTGGGTTTATCTATTATGGGTTAGCCATAACAATAGGCATAGGATTTGGTTGTTCTTCCACTTCAGGTAACGGGTCATTAGGAATTCCCATTCCTTTACAAATCAACAAACCTATCAGTCTGTGATTGGAAAGACAATTCTTTGGATTCTTTTATTTCTTGACAAAGTGAGCCATATTATACAAGGAATGAAGAAGGACATAAGGGATGTTTATTAGCTTCTGATGTCTTAAATGTGACAGTAGGATAAAATAAGAAAAATAAACTACTTGATATCTTTCTTCACATGTAATGTACCTTTTTACAAATTCTGATACTTTCCCCCAGGGTTTTGGTAAGGAACTTACATCGGGACCTTGACCCTTGGTCTAAACTTTCTCATCGTCCATGAGAAAACCCTTATGCGATTCAGGAAGATTTTCTTTTCTGCTAAACCACCATATTCCTATGGTCGGCAACCCTGTCATAACAGTCACAGTTTCCTCTGTCACTGGAATCCTCACCTTGTGCACCATCAAATACCCTTCTGTGAGATTCTGATTGAAATACAATACCTCTGCTTCATTAAACCCCTGCATCTTCTCAAAATAAGAAATCCATCCAACCTACAAGAATTTTTCATAAACATCTGGGTATAGTAGTAATGCATCCATATTTTCCGATTCATACCTCACAGCTAATCCTCCCATGACCTCGTTTTAGAGTCTAAACAAGAACAAAGGAGGAGAGACCAACACCTAAACTAGAGACACAGTAAGTTTGAATGAGGATTGCATAAAGAACACGGTGTCTCAGCGACAATAAGTGTGGTCGAAAGGTGGCAGAGGTGCATATAAAATGGGATTTTGACGACTTAGATTTTCTTTCCCCCCCAACTAATCTGATTGGCTCATGATGCAACGAATTTAGGACAACCGACAGGTAAATATTAAAGCTTGCTTCCATATCTACATTACTTTGACACGTAAGATTAGTCACATACCTCATAATTTACCACATGAACCATTTTGTCAGAATAAACACACTCTCCAACCGCCATCTGATTCGCGTGGAATAGCCGTAATGATGAGAGATGGCTCTGGAACGTGAGAAATGATGATATGAAAAGTGGAGCATAGGTGGAGTCCTTTGGAACGTGAGAAATGATGATATGAAAAGTGGAGCATAGGTGGAGTCCTTTATTTGGTTGTCTAGTTGGAAATATGCGGATGTGGAGTCAAGTAATGATGAAGTGGCCTTTTCTGACAGAGAGAGCATGAAGTAATTTGGAAAAGGGAAGAAATCTTCACAAAAACAACGAAAATGACAAAACAGTAGTGTTTCAGTATGGAAAAGTGGTAGAAATGCGAAAGAAAATGGGTGAAGTGACATGTAAAATAGTTAAAAGGTATAATAACGATAGGTGTATTAGCATGTATTTTGGCTGGAATGGTGGAATTAGGTGCAGCAACATGTAAATCGGTCAATTTGTCGGAAAAGAGTGTAACATCATGTAAAACAAAATAGTCGGGAAAATGGTGTAACAACATGTAAATTGACCAATTTGTCGGAAAAGAGTGTAACAACATGTAAGACAAAATAGTCGGGACAATGGTGTAACAACATGTAAAGTGACCATTTTTTCGGAAAGAGGTGTAACAACATGTAAGAAAAAATAGTCGGGACAATGGTGTAACATCATGTAAAGCGACCATTTTGTCGGAAAGAGGTGTAATAACATGTAACCCGACCGAACACAGAATCACTTAGTTTTTAGAAAGTTTTTCAACTTCCAGAAACTAATCCTTCGGCTCCTTTCGTTGTAATCTACCTTGCTGTTCATCAATCCATCTGCACACACGTAATTTCCCGATACCCTTCTAGGTTGAATTTATTAAAGAAGAATAAAATTTTTGAAGCAAAAACAAAAAAATTCAAATTCATAGAGTTTATTTATATACAAGGTTTTATTGAAAATAAAAAAGTTCTAAGGTTTAGAAGGGGAAGGAGCAAGCTCCTTTTCCCTTTAAAAATTGATAACCTGTATCAGTTGTACATCTTGATGTAAATTCTGTCTTGCAAAATGGATGTTGATACAGGTGCACGTGATGACCATTTGCAAGTAACTGTGTATTGGATCCATCAATAGTGATCAACCTGACTGTCCAATTGGGAAAAACAATGTCTACCTCGTAAGGTCCCAACCATCTTGTATGCAGCTTACCCTAAAATTCTTTAAAGCGCGAATCATACAACAGAGCCCAATCTCTCTTTTTGAATAACGTCTTCTTGATGACTCAGTCATGCCACTTGGTTCTTTGTTGTTGAATCACTATGGTTTGATGAATAGCGTCCAAACGCTTCTCATCCAGCTCATTTAGCTGCTGTAGTCTAGACTTATGTGCCATAGTCAAGTCTAGATTGACTGTTGATGCAGTTCTTAGGGTTTTGATTTCAAACTCAATGGGAAAAACAAGGCTCTTCCCATATACTAGTTCGTAAAGAGAAAAACCAGTTGTGTTCCTCCAAGTGGTTCGATAAGCCCATAGAGCTTCATGCAATCTATCAGACCAATCCCTATGATGTTCCCTCACTATTTTAGTAAGAATAGCTTCTATTACTTTGTTTGTACTTTCCACTTGCCCATTACCTTGGGGATGGTATAGAGCTTCATGCAATCTATCAGACCAATCCCTATGATGTTCCCTCACTGTCTTAGTGAGATTATCTTCTATGACTTTGTTTGTACTTTCCACCTGTCCATTACCTTGGGGATGGTATGGAGAAGTTGTTCTATGCAAAACATGATTTATTGAGTAGGGCTTCAAACTTATGTGATGTGAAAGGTGGCCCCCCATCAATTACTAAATCTCTAGGAACTCCAAACCTAAAAAATATATATTCAAACAAAAATGCTAAGACAACTTCTTCTAAGGCCCTGATGAGTGCTTTTGCCTCTACCCACTTGGTCATATAATCTGTGCAGACCAATATATAGACTTTCTAATTAGAAGGTGGGTTAATGGGCCCTAAAAAATCTATGGCCCATCTCTCAAAAGGCTCTAAGACCACTTGAGGTTGGAGAGGCATCTCATCCCTATGATTTGGTTGACCCATTCGTTGGCATCTTTCACATGCTTGGACATACTTCTTTGCATATTGAAATATTGTGGGCCAAAAATAGCCCATCCTCAAAATTTTATGCCCAGTCCTTTTATCAGAAAAATGACCCACACAAGGGCCATCATGGAAAGCTTTAAATCATAAACTTCATCATCTCTCACACATCTCTTGATTTCTTGATCTAGGAATGTGTAGAAAAGATATCCCCCTATCCAACTATACCAAGCACTCTTATGAATAATCTTCCTTCTTTCTCGGGAAGATAGATGTGGAGGTACTTTCCCTACAACCAAATAATTAGCAATGTCTGCATACCACGGTGAGTGAGAAGATACTGCAAACAAATTTTCATTTAGAAAGGAATCATCTACAGCTAAAGTATCATCATTTATATTTAATCTTGAGAGAAAATCAACAACCACATTTTCTTTTCCTAGTCTATCTACTATAGTGATGTCAAATTCTTGTTGTAATAACAACCATCTTGTTGCTTGGGCGTTAGTAATAGGTTTATTAATCAAATATTTAATTATTGAATGATAAGTATGAATAAAATTAGAATAACCAGTGAGATAATGCCTGAATTTATTGATAGCATAAACTATTGCCAATAATTCTTTTTCTGTGACTGTATATTTTAACTCAGCAGGAGCCATTTTCTTACTGATATAGTAGATAGCATAGGGATATTTTTCCTCCTGTTTCCCTAGCACTACACCAATTGCAGTATCTGAGGCATCTAAAGAAATGTGAAATGGTAGAGCCCAATTGGGCCCTCTCAAGGAGTTGTGGACAATTTCTATTTCAGATCTGCAAAAGACAATTCACATTTTTCAGTCCAACTAAAGTCAACATCTTTTTTCAATAGAACAAATAAGGGAGAGGCAATTTTGGAATTTTTTTTAATGAATCTCCTATAATATCCACCATGCCCTAAAAATCTTCTTACCTCTTTCGGAGTTGATGGAGTTGGAATGTCCAAAATTACCTGGATTTTGGCTGGGTCTACCTAAATTCCTACATAAGAAATGAAGTGTCCTAGCACCACACCTTCGCTCATCATCATATGACACTTTTATGTACTTAGAGAAAGATGAGACTGTATGCATCTTTTGATTACTTTTTCCAGATTAGCTAAAGCTTCATCGAAATCAGTACCATAAGGTGTAAAGTCATCCATGAATATTTTCATACAATCATTCACCATATCAGAGAAAATATCAATTATAGCTCTCTGGAAAGTGGTTGGTGCATTACACAAGACAAATGGGAGAAACTTGTAGGAAAATGTACCCCAAGGGTTGGTAAAGGTGGTCTTATATTGGTCCCATGGAGCAATGGTTATCTGGTTATAGCCACTAAATCCATCTAGGAAAGAGAAAAACTTTTTCCCAGATAGGTTGTCTAGAACCTGATCAATAAATGGCAAAGGGAAATGATCCTTCTGAGTGGCCTTATTTAGGGCTCTATAGTCCACACACACTCTCCATTTACCATTGTTTTTAGGCACAATAACCAAGGGTGAAACCCACTCACTGTCTGATATAGGGTAGATGAATCCTGCATTAAAAAGTTTATGGAGTTATTCTTTAACGATCTCTTTAATATTAGGGTTCATTCTCCTTTGGGGTTGGAAAATGGGTCAACACTCTTCCTTAATGTATATATGGTGGGTGCATAGTTTAGAATAAATTCCTTTCATATCCATGTAATCCCAGGCAAATGCCTCTTTATGTTCAATCAATAACTTCATCAAATGTCCAGTTTCAGCAGAAGATAAATCCTGATTGATGTTCAGGGTTTTTCTAGGTTTGATTGCTACAACGATTCTCTTAGAACCGACTTTAGGAAATAATTTAGTTTTTTCAGTATCTGTTGTTACAGCTGAATTAACTTGATTTACAACAGTTTCAGAGAACATCTCTGTGCTAACTCCTTCCTGGGTAGTAGGGTCAAAGATTCTACTCAATCGGTGATACGTGTTTGGTGTAACAGTAGAGGGGTCATTGATAAATCTATTGATTATATCATCCTCTGTCTCATCTTTGAAACTCATGGCTTTTCCTATGGTTAGCATAGGAAGAGTTATTTCATCCTCAATGTCAATCCATAAAGAATTTTCAGGTTCCACACTAGGTGTAGCATGAGGATAAAGGGTAAGTTTCTTGGTATCATAAACATCATAGATGGTCATTGAACCAGATCTACAACCAATGAAAGCATCAGTTGTATCTAACCATGGTATTCCTAGAATTAGAGGGTGGCCCCCCAGATGGGTTTTAGGTTGCAAAACGACAAAATCAGTAGGATACTCCCATGAATCAACTGAAATAACTAGATCATCAATTACTCCTTCTAGTTTGATAGTAGAACGATCAACCAATTCTAAAAAAGTAGAAGTAGGCCGGACTTGCATTTTGAGTTGCAACAATTGTGTCATCTCTATTGGCATAATGTTAATTTTTGCCCCTAAATCAACTAACACATCGAGAATAAATGTCTGTCCAATTTTGATAGTGACTGTAGGGTTTCCTGGGTCACCATATTTAATAGGTGGGGTTTTTCCTAACATCAGTTCAGAAAATTCTCCCACTATGTGTACTATGAGGGGGTCCCTAGGTTGCCTTCTAGGCTTTTTGATATAGAGGTCTCTCACAATCCTCACATAAATAGGGACATCCCTAATCGCTTGCAATAGTGGAATGTTAACATGCAGATTTTTCAATTCTCCTAAGAGATTGAAGGATGGTAATTCCACAGTTTTGGTAATTTCCAATCTTTCAGGGAATGGGGAGTCTGGTAATTCTATGATAGGTTCGTCAATTTCCTCTATATCAACAGATGGTTTTTCCCCCAATTCCTTGTCTGATTCTGAAGATGGAGCATATTCAATTATTGGCTCGACTATTCTCCCTGATCTTAATTTTATCTTATCACAAGGCATATGGGTAATAGACAGAGCTGGCCCATTGTGTATATCAATATTCTGAACAACTTTATTATTTGGATTTGGGTTAGGTTGCACATGCATTTGAGGCCGTAAGGGAGGATTGTTCTGTGGGGAATTGAGAGGTAACTGCAGCTGTTGCTGTTGGTACTGGGGTTGGAACTATTGTTGATAGGGGTTATGTCGGTGAGGGTTTTGATAAGTAAGTTGTTGTTGAGGGCCTCTCCAATATGGGTTCCATTGCCCAGGATGATTCTATTGTTGGGGCATAGGTACCCATGCATTGGGATCTTGATAAGGAGGTGGCATCTGATTTGGAGGGGGGGCATTCATCTAGCCACATTGAAGCTGATTGTTCACATTATTCCAATAATTAAGTGTTACAAGAGAGAATTGAGGGTTTATACCTTGACCTCATGGCTGCCATTGTCTCCTTTGTGTTATTAGATAGGCAACCTCTGCTTCCTCTTTAGTCTCCTTCATTGATGCTTTTACACCTGGTAGGGAGGGACATTGGTCAGTAGCATGATCTAATTCACAAATAAGACATACTTGAACACTGTTCAGTGGGAACTCCCTTAGTGAATGTTTCTTTCTGCATTTCGAAAAGAAAACAGACAATGCCAGATCTGTTTCTGCTTGTTTGACCTACAGAGTGTAAATTTGTGAGGAAATAGAGTTAATCATTTCTGTTTTGAAATCTTCTAACATATTACCTATTTCTTATCTCGTTGCCCCTCCATTGGCTAATTTATGTACCCTTGAAAAAGTGGCATCCCTAGTAGCTGACTTATTCCTTGTAGATCCTTGATAACATCTCTTACAAAGATTTACAATTTCCTCATAGAATTCCTTAGATATATCTCCCTTGCCAAGCATATTCAGCATATCTAAACAATAATCTCTAACTCCTTTCAGGAAAATAGTTTTCAGAATGTCCTTACTCACATCCGAATGTCCTGACCTCTGTAGATTATACTGGAGTTGCTCCACAAAATATTCAAGGGTCTTGTCCTCCTTCTAAGACATTTTGAACAGTTCCTCTCTTCGTTCACTCGTTCGACAGTAGTCTTGGTACTTGTTTAGGAAAATATGCCTCATTTGTCCCCATGTTGAAATATTCTCTCCTCCAAGGCTCATGAACCATATTAACGAGTTACCCTTCAATGTAGATGGAAACAATTTAAGCTTCTGCACAGTGGTAGTGTAGTCATAGCTTCTACATAGAATATCAAATTCAAACAGAAACTCATCTGGATCCTTAGTAGATAATCCATGTAAATTTGGTAGGGTTGAGAGAGGTATGTTCTTCATAGGAGCCATCCCCCATGTAGAAATATTAGTAATAGGAAAGACCAGGGTAGAGATAATATTTTCATCATTTACCTGATATTCAGTGTTCACTAGATCCTCACGGTGGAGCTCTTCTTCATTATATCCTTGATTTTCCATACGTGCTCTTTCTCTCCACTCAATACGGAAAGTGTCCCACTCCGCTTTAGTGACTATCTGTCTGTTGATATGATAAACAACTTCTTTTGGATTTTCCCTGTTCTGAGCTACACTTTCTTGATCTTCAATATTCTCTAGTGTTGTGTGCTGATTTGTTGGTGACAAATCTTCAGCTTCAGCCCCTAATGAAAATGATGCTTCAAAATGGGGTAGTTCTGATGCCTGAGGAATATGTCTTCTTGGAAGATTTGAAGGGAAAAATATAGATCCCGAAGAAAAATATTCTCTGGCTATAATCTCATCAACAAAGGTTGGCCTTCCCAGTGTAGGATTCCTTCCACCACGTCCTCTAGTACCTGTCTCTTATGGATACATCCTCTTGTTCCTCGATTCATGCAGACTACTCATTCCTAAGAAAAGAAAACTAATGTTCTTTACAAGAATCTATAATTATCTTCCTTGGCAACGATGCCAAAATGTTGGGCACTTTAATTGTCTAAATAAATAGATAATTAAGGTGTTCAATATAAATTGTCAAACACAGGGAAGTTTTTTTATTGCAAGATAATTGTGCACAGTCTATGCTAGATTATGAAAGCAAACACTAATCAATTGTAGTAAGGTAAATTAACACTAAAAGAAAAAATATTGAAAAGATGAACACTAACACAAGTTGCTGACATAGCTGGAGTTTTAATCTATTGTTGCAGAATTGAAATCACACTTGCATAATTGAAATCTAATTTCTAGGAGTAGGATTTGATGAGTGTATAAGAATCCTGGATTATCTAATCTATTCTAATTTTCTATATTATTCTTGTAGAAGGAAGTTCTGTGCTAATTGCCGAAAGGAAGTCTACTTAATTGCAAAAAGGGAATTCACACTTCTATTTACTTTTTCTTGAAAACATAGATTTAATCTAATGCAAAAATGGAATTAACTTTCAAAGTAATTTTCCAGCAGTATACAACAATTGACTCTAACTCTCATGAGACATAGTGATGCGCATTTAACAGAAAGGGAATGAATTGTAACAACAAATGTATTCTAGAAATGCTAAATAGATAAATCACCCAGATCAATGTAGTTAATCTAAAACTCAAAATAGAGGGGAGTCTGTGAGGAAGGTGGGCCCTTTCCTTCTCACTGAATCCATTCAAAAATACTACAATAGGTTGGAGAAAATCAAATCACTTCTTTATTAAATCGTCAAAATGTTCAGATACAAAATGCTTCATATCACTCTTTGTTCCACAACTAATCTTCCCTCCTTAATGATTACAAAAGCTCTATTATTTAAAGACAGAGACATTCAGTTGAAACAGACTCAGAACAGCCTTGAGAATTGGAGATTCTCAAGTTGTTCATATGATATAAAAGATCTGTCATCATTACAAAATCTGGAAATAATCTTGATCACCAGTGTGAGCCAAAACATGTTACAGCCTTGAGGATCTGTCTTAAAATTGTGTAACAGCCTGGAGGATCTGTCTTCAAGATATGGATTTCAATGATATACTAGCTTCCAGGATTGGTGGGAGTCTGTTGTAGCAAGTGTAACAACTTCCAAGAAAGGTGCACAATTGTTGTAGTCATGTAACAACATGTAGAATGGGCGCACTGCTATAACAACCGGTGTAACAACAATGATCTTTCTTCAAGACTTGGTTGTTTTTCTTTAATCTACACATTTTCATCATTAGTTGAGCATTCATGGGTAAAATATGTGAAACACTACCAATCAAACATGTTAAGTAAACAAGAATACAAAATCAAGATCAATGATTCATACCTTGGGAAAAGGTCTTAGCAAACATTATATTAGGCATTTTAGCATAAAAAGGTCTTAGCAAACAGTATATTAGGCATTTTAGCATAGAAATGATAAGGTTGAATGAGCAAAAGATATAGTGAAAAAGAGACATTTATGGATTCTAACAAAACTCACCAAAGATGTCTTGCATGACTTTTATGGGAAAACGAAAGTCAATACCCAACTATAATCAAACTTGTTCATGATGCAACACCTGTGTAATTTTAAGGACTTGCCTGAGTTTTATTGCACAATGAAAGACTTACTATATATATCTCAAGATCTGAATAATCCTTCTTACCTTAGGAAATACCTTTTTGCTATTCCTAGCAAAATTCCTAACTTAGTATGAGAAAGAATGGAAGAAGAAGATATAGACATTTAAGAACTTTCTCTTGCAGGAATTCATGAACAGATAATGACTACACCACATAAAGAATATATCTGTGGGAAAACTGCAAAATCTATAAAAAAAAATAGTCAGGATTTGATGGATCTGTGTGTGATATTTTCGCAGAAACCTGGCATTTTGGTTGTATCAAGGCTAAAGAAGAAAATAAAAGTTGTGGAGATAATTTCAACTTCAAAACTACAAATCTAGATCCTATTTTAGGTCTAAGTCTACTTATCCTAAGTATCAAACCAAGAAACCAAGACAATTCTTTAAACAAGATAAGAGACTAAGGAATACCTTCTTTAAGAAATGACAATCTCCCAACAAGAAAACAATTGCTACATATGCCACAAGCTTGGCCACTAGGCTAATCAGTGTCCTCTACGAAGAAAGACTAAGTTCCAACATAAGCTGGTAAATATTTTCTCTCATGCTTACAATCCAGTTGAATGGGACTTGGAATGTACTCTTTCATATGGTGAATATTTATAATTTACAAAACCATATGATTTTGAGTATGATTTTGATTCTCATCCTAATGTAAATACATTAGCAATCACTTATGACTCTAATTCTACCACTTTTGATGTTGATTTTATCTCTCTTCCTGATATCAAAATTTTTATTGTTTCTCATTACTCCCCTGCTGAAATTTAATCACAAATATCCACCCTCCATCTTTGTCTCTCATCTTTTACTCCTGGATATTTCAGACTCACCAGGAAATTCTGTTCTGATATCTCCTTTCTATGACAAAAACTCTCCTATATTACACAGCCCAACGTGGTGAATTTGGAAGAATGCAATCCTTCTGACAAATATTTTAAACTTAAAACTCTATCTTCACAAGCTACTACTTCCTCTAGCATTCCCCTAAATTCAAATCCTCCAAGAAAGTTCGTTCACAAAGAACCAAATTTCCTACATCAACGAAAATCCTATGCTAACAGAAACCCTGTCCCAATAAAGAATTATCCGATGAGGATGAATATGAAGAAGAATGGGTAAATCCTACCAAAGACCAATCCTCTATGATGGAAATCCCTATTTCTTTCAAAATATTAGAAAGACAGATCAAAGAAGAAGAAGAAATGATAAATGAGAAAAAAACTTTGGTCATAGAAATTTTTAATTTTGTCAAGTCTGATAAAGCAAAATTAGAAGAACTAAAAAGGAAAAGAGATCACTTGCAAGAAAAGGAAATAAATCAAGTTCTTGAGCAAATTTTTGGCCCCTAACAAAAAAACAAGATGACAAAACAAGAAGTTGAAAATTTAATACCAGAATATCATTATGTCATGACTTTATACCCTAACTGCAAAGGATCGAATGATAGGATAATCATCACTATTGATATAAAAGTACCCATATATAATTCTTATTCTTAATATGCAAAGACCGATATAGGAGAAATGTTCTTGTGTGCACGATTTGGAGCCATTCCAAAGTATTACTGAAAACCTATCTAGACTTACTTTATATCAGTCAATAAAACTAAAATGTCAATTAAAGGGTTTGCTCCTGATTTCCCACTATTCTGGAATGGGATTAAGAATTTTGTCGATCTGTATAAATTTTATATTGGATCTAACATATTTCTAGGGAATGATTTTGTTAATAAATATTTTCCTATGACTATTGGGACCAATCAAGTAACTTTTATGGTCCAAGGTAAAAACATAACAATCCCCAGCAAAGAAAGTTATTAAAATAAGGTCCAAGACAAAAAAACCAATGTTTATGAGTTAGAACTATCCATAGAGAAATTGGCTAAATTGAAAAGGATTATCAGACATGCAAACCTCCATGGATTAGAAATAATCCATGATGTAAAAGAAAAGATATAAAATGATTGTACCTCGGATTATCCAGATGCTTTTTGGATGAGAAAGAAATAATTTGTGGATCTCCCTTACTGTGAAGGATATTAAGATAAGCCTCATAATCATTTTGTGAATCACATGTCCCCTTTAGAGCTTGAATACTGCAAATAAGAGATCCAAGAACTTCTAAAAAAAACATTATTGAGCCAAGTCGCAGACCATGGGCATGTCCTTCTTTTGATGTTAATAAACATTCTGAATAGAAAATAGGTAAGCCCAGGATGGTAATAAACTACATAGCTATGAACAAAGCATTATTACCAATCAAATATCCATTACCTTCAAAAGATGCACTTTTTGCAAAAATTGGTAGCAATAATGTTTTCAATAAATTTGATTTAAAAAGCAGTTTCTAGAAAATTGAAATCACATCAAAAGACAGGTTCAAAACAACATTTGTGGTTCCACAAGGACAATATCAATGGCGTGTGATGCTAGTTGGTTTGAAAAATTCCCCATCCGAGTTTCAAAAAATGATGTAATATATTTTCAGAGATTTAGATTTTGTTATTGTGTATATTGATGATCTCCTTGTCTTCTTTGTAGATATGAAATCACATAAAATAAATTTGAAAAATGTATATGATAGGATCTACAAACATGGTATTTCCATGAGTAAGAAAAAGTTGGAATTTGCAAAAACTAAAATTGAATATCTTGGTTTGATTCTCTCCCAAGGAAAGATAGAAATGCAGGAGCATGTATTAAAAGAAGTCTCTAAATTTCCTGACAAAATAATTGATAATAAACAATTGAAAATATTTCTTTGTAGTTTGAACTACATAAGAAATTTCTATGAAAATCAAACAAAATATGTCAAATGCCTGGAAAAATGACTCAAGACAGAACTACCCTGGAATGACAATATGACTAAAATTTTGTTTAGAAATTATCGGAAGAACCATAGTGTTTTCAATTGCTTGTCGATGTTTCAGATCCACAACAAGATCCATCTTCAGGACAAAAAAGGATTTTTTGTCCTGAAGATGGATCCCGTTGTCGATCCAAAACGTCGACAAGGAATTGAAAACACCGTGGTTCTTCTGATAATTTCTAAACAAAACTCTCACCACAAAAATCTAAATGATCAGATGACTAAAGTTGTCCAAATCATCAAACATAAAATCCAAAACTTGTCGAGATTTCATCTGCCTGATATGAATTATCCATTTAGTTTAGAAACAAATGCATCAGAAGATGTGTGGGAAAGTGTGCTACTTCAAAAGAATTCTAACAGAGAAAAAAAATGTATGTATGTTTCAGGATGCTTCAAAGAACCAGAATTAAAATATTCATCTCCTCACAAAGAAATCTTGGAAGTAAAGAAAGGTATTAAAAAATTCATGTTATTTCTCAAGCCTATACATTTTTTTGTTATAACAAACTTAAAACACATGAAAGGAATTCTTTCAAATCACATATTGTTAAAACAAGGCAATAATAGAGTACTACGATGGAGCTTATGGCTTGATGGATATGATTTTGATATAGAATACAAGCCAGGAAAAGATAACTGCATAGTTGATCTACTTACAAGAGAAGCTCATCCATCCAAGCATCAAACAAAAGAAATAAAGATGTTTGCTAGATTCATAAGATCTTCCATCATGCCTCCTTATTCGACACCATAAGGTTTTCTTTGGGTTCTTGTTTGTAAAAATTGTACAGTCTGTATTTGTTTTGATTGTTTAGCTAGGATAGTCAAGTTTAGTCCTTGTTATGATCATATTTTGCATCATTGGGTAAATAGAGGAAATAATAGTGAATCCAATGTATGGTATTTTAGGCAATCCCCTAAAATGTATCAAGGTGCAATAGAGTTTGAACCATATGTAGGCCAAAGATACATTGTTTTACATGAACCATGGTTTTGGTATAGGAATTTTTGTAATATCATGTTGTATATAAAACATGTAGGGAATATTTGGTTTATTTTTGAGTTTGATGCAATCTACCAAGAAAAATGGAGTAGATGATTCTATATTTTCATGTACAGGTACTTCCCCAGAACAAAAGAATGTGTTGATGTTATCCCTAGAGATTTTATCTTTAGGCTAAGGTCAAAATAGGAGGAAGTCGTTAAATCAAATGCCTGGTTCTACTTTGGAATTATGTATTCTGGCAGTATTATGCAACTACAATATCATAAGCCTAATGATATACCTCATTTCATAATAAAAAGTAATTTTTTTGGATTCAATTGTAATCCTAAAGATGACCGTGTGCTAGCAATGATGGGATTTCCATTTTATAGGTCATTTAACAGTCTTAGATCATTAAATGGGACCATTAGACAAGTCATTTAACACTGGGATTGTGCCTTGACCATAGGGGGAATGGGGCTGCGGTGATGTTAGGCATTTCCCCAACCCCCCCGTGTCCAAGGCATGGTCCCATTCCTTGGCCACGAGAGGCGCAGGGGGGGATGTTGGGGCGATGGACGTGTATGGGGCTTGGTCGAGGGGCTAGGGCGATGTCGGACATCGCCCTGAGCACCCTTGTAGAAAAAATCACATTCTTGCATGGGAGGGGCAGTTCGCCCAGTAGCCACCATGGGCCAAAACTATAAAATTTTCACTAAAAAACAATAAAAAGTGTAAATTTAATATATATATATATATATACACACACACACACACACACAAATTTTACCTTTTTTTCTTCTTTTTTCAAAAAGTCTTAAGAATTTTGTTAAAATTTCTTTGAAAAATGTCTCAATTTTTTTTTTAAGTTGTGATTTTTTTAGAAAAAAATTTAAAACATCTAAAAAAATTTAAGTTTTTTTTTATAATTTTCACATGAAAAAATATTATGTGATTCAAAGATGATCTTATAAATGTTTTTTTGGTAAATGGTAAG
>CBVK0102438731.1:2407-15599 GCA_900067695.1 Picea abies | reverse complement strand
ATATATATATATATATATATGAGTATATGTATACAATTACTGCATAGTCTATTCCTACATCAAGGTCATTCATACATGAGAATTCCAATGCTTGACACAAGAGATTTACAAATAAAGATTTCATTACTAAGTCTACAAAATAAATCAATGTATAGCTCAACCATTCTCTTGTAAATCACAATGTGGTTGTGTGTCTTAAAAATTACAAAGTTCACAATGCAGAGACTACTTAAGTAAGACACAGTATTTGAACAACAAGAAGGATAATTAAAATATTCCTTTATTAAATAATTCAAAGATCTGTACATATAAAGTCTCGAATCCAAACAGTCATAAATAAGAACGTCAGAGCGATAACCAACATCACCAGGATTCCTTTCTGGATCCTTCAAGAGTAAACTTTTAATTTGAAACCCAAGTACCTTAATGAGTAGGAATTGGTTCTAATCCATCACAACATCCATGTAATCCTGCAAAAATACAAGACATTTTTTTCTTAGTGACAGACACAGGCCAAACAAAAACTCTAAATTAGATAAACCACATAAGATGACGAAGATATCATTTGTCAGGATAATTACTTATCTTAGAATTATCACAGGTATTCTCCAAGTCATAGTCGTGATCCGTCGACAGATCGAAAGGGAAGGAGTGAACTCGAAAATCCTGATGGGTACCCTTGCAACAAACAGGGTCCCACCATTAGTTATAATATCGAACATAGAAAGGAAAGGTATATCAAAAATGAATTTTGCAATTGTACAATAGGCCTGACACCAAATCAAGGTAGAAACATTTGACAACGAATAGTGTATAATTATTATGTAGAGTAACAAGACGATTCACATAGAATACACCAAAATATGTTCCTCGTAAGAAAACAAAGTCAGTACATAGATGGTATGAGAGAATCTAATTCAATACAAAAATTTGTATAAAGAAAACTAATTTATTATAGAATATTCAGTTTCCTCTTATCCATAATTTAAGACTGCGGCAAGTCAGTACAGAGTTTGGAAATGACCATATTTTCATAGTATAGGACATCTAAACCATAAGTGTATCCCCAATTTGAGAACTACAGAGGAAATTTTCGAATGGTTGATTGGTCTGTTCGCTTAAAGTTACAGACTATTGATGAAGATGATTTGCAGTTGAAAATGACTCATAGAGTTAAGTAAACAGAGCTAGGTTATGGAAATAGTATTCAAATGCCACAAGAAGAATACCCAACCAAGACAAGAAACATTATCAAAACCTACCAAATGGAATTGCCTTAACTTGGACAAATTATAACATGCAATTTACAATGTGGTTCCTACCCTATCGATTTAACTTATGGGCTAGAGTCCTTGTGAATTATCGTAGAGACTCAACACCAAATGATGATGCAAAACAATGAAGAAATGTAGGGGACGATGAGCCTTAAGAGTAAACTACATACAAAATACCATACCTATGCAGATTCATTAGGAACAGAAAACAAAAAGAGTAGAATGTCGAGTCCTTTCAGGAGCATTGATAATAGAGGAATACGACAGTGAAGTCACTTACTAGTAGTGAGAGTAGTCCATAGTTTTTAAGGAGAATAATGATAAGGGGGTAACTTAACTAAATGTCATCATAAACGTTACGGTGCACAGGGTTATTCTACTGTAATGAAAAAAACCAAGGAGTCACTCAACAACCATAATACAAGAACATTGTGAAACTTACCAGGGTGGTCGGATAGAGATGTCTGCCTCCATCAGGGAATTCCTCCAAGTCGCCACTCCCCTCGCCGAGAAAACTAAATCGCAAAGCTAATTTCGGAGAACTTCACAAGTGATAGAAGTAAAACTACTATAACCCTAAAAAACTCTTACCATGCAGAGTGAATGTTGATGGTACAAAGGGAGGCTCGGTCCATGTGATGGAGTAGAGTTGGCATGTCCATATTGGATGAAGGGTCAGGTGATAGCCCTTGTTATTCACATACACAATGCCTACATTAATGGTCGGTTTAGAGGCTTAACTCTCATCTGACATGAACCTCTCCTTTCACATATAATGGGATACAAAGTAAAGGGCAGTTTCCTTCATGACTCATGGAAGATATTAACTCTATCTTCTTTTAGTTTAGTTAGTACATCATTTAGATCCAGTAGAGTTAAATGAATTGTTAGCATGGGGTATTTGAACTAAAAAACCTTTATATCGACTTATGCTCGGAAGATATTTACCCAGCCATTAGATTAATGGGGATGCATTTCGAAAAACCATATGTTAACAACCAACACTTCACCAAGGTGTATAATCCCCACTTCATTACATTATGCATGGTATACAAGTTTCTTTCGAATAGTCATTTGAGTTTAACCTTACACACAAGGATAGAAGTGTGTTACTTAGAGTAGAGTTTAGGACCATAAGTCCTAAGCCTATTATAGTTCTAAGACTTTTATAAGGTATAGGGATATATATATATGAATGATTAGCATAACTCTAGAACTAAAAGGAAATGTTAGAATGTGGAGTTTCCCACTTAGGAACCCTATTCACTGAGTGTGTAAAGCTAGGGTAGTAATGTCATTGTTGATAATCAGAACTTACACAAACTTATTAGAGTTTAGAAATGGAGATAAAATGTTACCTTATTTTATTTACAAGTCAGTTTAAGGAATTTGGAGATTAATATCCCTAAGAATTTATTTTTTATGATAAATTTGAGGTACATTACAAGTGAGGTTATCCACATTCCCAACATTTTAAGAGTTCTCTGGGGCTATCCCCAAACTACTTTGTTCCCAGATTAACTGGTTTAACACCTCCTTGGGTGTTCTGGTTATTGGAGTGAAAATATTTCCTTGGAAATCTCTTTTCTGCATTCCAGAAAGGGGTTGGTTGATATCCCTTCTTTCGTTGGTTCATTCGGTCTTGTTTCCTGTCTTCCCAATACTTGGGAAATTTCAACCTCTATTTATATTGGTTGTAACAAATTTAGGCCTTCCTAAAAACTTCACTTAAGGACTTGGGGTTTTTGAATTCGATTCTATCCTTATAGGGCTGTGGTAAATAGCTTAGGAATCTCTGGATCTTTACTTTTTCCTCCCATATATAAGGCGTGAACCTTAATAATTCTAGGAATTTGTTTATCAAGTCATCCATAGTCGTTTGACCGAGTCATAGCTCATAAAACTCTTTGGTTTTTCTTTCATAGTAATTTTCAGATAAATATTGTTTATTAAAGTATTTCTTAAAATATGTCCACTCCATTTTTTTTCCTTTAGGACCTTGGCCAACTTCAGGTCTTGCCATGATATGATTTCTTTTCCTTTCAGGTTATAGATGGCCATTCTGACCTTCATATTTTTGGAATAGTTTTAGATATGGAAATACTTTTTTATGTCTAGTAACCATGCTTCAGCCTCTTCCCCTATCTTGGATTCCCCGTGAAAGGTGGACGATTTGATTTTATTAAATTCACCTTCCAGGTGGTCTACCTATTTCCTCTTTCTTCCTATGGTTGTTTTATCTTCTACTGATGGTGTGCCTTCGGAAGAGTTGTCCCCTTTTTCTGCTTCAGGGCCAGAATTTTTGAAGGCTCTCTTGCTGACCTCTTCTTCCTCGTTGTTATCTTTTTGGATATTCTTTGTTACTATACTATGCAATAGTAATTCATTTATTTCTTGATGTTATTGTTGTGCCTTTTTCAGTTTCTCATTGTATTCTTTGAAAATATGCAGTTCCACAATACTTGGTTTCTCATAGTTTCCAGAACCTAGGTGGCAAAACTTCCTTGCTTAGGATTCTGCTTAAGTTTGATCTTTTCTTCATTCTATGCTGCCATGATCACAACAGAAATAAGTTTTTCTATTTGTAACAGTAAATGTTTTGTTATTTTTTTCATTAAACACAATTTCATGTGTTAAGAAAACATTTTTTGCCCTGATTAAGGTCCAAGTGTTGTAACCTTTTCTCTGATACCATATGTAATGTTCCTCAAATTTACCAAAAAAAAATAAAAAAATTCCTTAGGGACATTAAAACTCTTTCTCTTCAAACAACTCATCTCGAAAGTCCTACTATTATTATATGTAGGTAGTTGTCAACACTATTAACTTTCTCAATGTTTATGTTTCCAGTTATTGACACAATTAACTACCATTATAACATATTTTATCTCTAAGTTATTTCCTACTACACAGTAATCATATGCATAAAGTTCCAGGGTAACTTCGTTATTTCCCACCCTTTTATTTTACTAACTTATCAAATATAAGCATAAAGGTTAGTAAATCCCCACTAACATTAAGATCCTTTCCATGTATCTATATGTATATGTATATGTATTAACATTAGATTACAGAGGAGAAACCCCACTCAAATTAGTGAAAAATTTATGCATAGACAATATCCATATCATCCAGGTCTAGACTAATTTGAGATTAAAGCGTAGATTGCATACTTAAGATAAGGTTCAATGCATCTATCATAGACCCAAAAATAAAGGGTGACTTTATACTAGCTACTTAAGTAATACACATGCCCTTTCTCCAAAGGCACAGGTTATAAGGCACCCGTGGGCCCCCTCCTCAACATTGTTCAAAACAATGCATGACGAGCATTAGATCTTCTCTCACTACACCCTTCCCTTACGTGACCATGGTTGTAACTACTCACCTAGCCAAAAGGCGTTTCATGATTTCACGTATCAGGGCTTTGCATGTGAGTCTCCCGGACTCTTCCGACCTCCAAAATCTTGATAGGGGCCTAGCACTTGGTAGCTCCATTCCTTAATTTCCATCGATATGACCTCCATCCAAACCCTGGGGTTTACCTCTGAGCACGTCGAGATTTATTGTATTGGGAACTCCCGATTTCAACTATCTCAGATCAACGGTCCTGATTTCCCTGCGATCCAACAACCCAAATGCCTCTCTCATGAATCAAAATCTTGTGCATCGGGACTTTGGAACAACATCCTCCTTCACACTTTCGATTATTGATCTCCTGATATTTCAAAGTGTCGAATCAATGACTCACACTCCTTCAGATCTCACAGCTACGATCTCTCCTGATCTTTTGAATGTTGAAAGACTCTTGACCTTAACCTTCTTGCAACTCCACTAGATCTAATGACCCATACCTCTCCTTGATCCAACAATTCAGATCAAAATTGAAAACTTGGGTTTCACGAGTTCCCATAACTCTTACCTCTAGTTTCCCGAATTGCGAACTAGCAATAAAGATAGATCTATGGTCCACAACCTTCCTCTGATCAATGACTCAGATCAAATTGTGAACTCAGGTTTCGTGAGTTTTCAGAACTCATACCTTTAGTTTTCCAAGTTGTGAACTCCCAATAAGACTAGATCTACAACCCACGATCTTCCTTTGATCGAGGACTTAGATCAAATCATGAACTTAGGTTTCATGAGTTTCCAGAACTCTTGTATTTGGTTTTTCAAGTTGTGAAATCCCGATAAGACTAGATCTATGACCCACGATATTCCTCCAATCAATGACTCAGATCAAATCGTGAACTCGAGTTTCACGAGTTTCTATAAATATTGTATTTGGTTGTCCGAGTTGAGAACTCTTGATAAGACTAGATCTACGGCCCATGATCTTCCTCTAATCGAAAACTACGACTAAGTTGCAAACTCAGATATAGTGACAGATCCAATCAAATACAATCGGCATTAAATTTACAGTTTTTATTAAGGGACGAGGTCCATTCAGGAAATTATTCTATCTTCAAGTTTTAACTTCCATTGAACTCCATCTTATCACAAATTAAATTTCTCAGTTTCTTTGGAGGACCTTGCAAATCCACTAGATCTAATGACCTAGACCTCTCCTTGATCCAACGACTCAGATCAAAATCATGAACTCAGGTTTTGCGAGTTCCCATAAATCTTACCTATAGTTTCTTGAATTGAAAACTCCCGATAAAGATAGATCTATGATCCATGATCTTCCTCCGATCGACAGCTCAGATCAAATCATGAACTCGGGTTTCACAAGGTTCCAGAACTCATACCTTTGGTTGTCCGAGTTGCGAACTCCCGATAAGACTAGATCTACGAACCACGATCTTCCTTCGATTTACTGTTCAGATCAAATCACAAACTTGGGTTTCACAAGTTTCCATAACTCTTGTCTTTGGTTTTTCGAGTTGTGAACTTCCGATAAGACTAGATCTACGACCCACGATCTTCTTCTGATCGATGGCTCAGATCAAATTGAGAACTCATGTTTCACGAGTTTCCACAAATCTTGTATTTGGTTGTTTGAGTTGCAAACTCCCGATAAGACTAGATATATGGCCCATGATCTTCCTCTGATCGACAGTTGTGACCAAGATGGAAATTCAAATATAGTGACAGATCCAGTCAAATCCAATCAACATTAAAGTTACAGTTTTTATTAAGGGATGAGGTCCATTCGAGAAATTATTTTATCTTCAAGTTTTAAATTTCTTTGAACTCCATCTTATCACAAATTAAATTTCTTAGTTTCTTTGGAGGACTTTAACCTTTGCAGTCTTTGGATCCAGAATAGAATCTTATGCAAAAAGGTACTCAGGTTTCAACTTGTAGAGTTAATAAACATAAACCCATATTCTATTGAAAATGATACAGATATACCCTAGAACACTATTATCATGGTAGTTTTTATACCAGGATCCTATAAACAACTGGTTAAATTTATCTTCAATCCTTAAAGAAAATGATAGAGGGGAAACCCCTACTGGAGATGATTTCCCTAACTAATAGTTATTATTGCAAGTGTTATGTAGAGTTTGAAGACTCGTTTAAATATTGGACCGACTCTGCAATAGGTAACATGTTTAAGTAGTTAAATCCATGGACATTTTCTCATGAGTTTATCAAAAGAAGAGAATTGTAAACTTTTACTATATTTAATGTAGTTGGCTTAAAAGGAAATAGTCGAGAAATAGATTTCTATGTAATAGATGTTTAGGTAGTTTAGAAAATCTATATAGGTAATAACACACACACACACACACACACACATATTTCAATTATGATATTCACTCAAAATTCCGTTTGGAAATTGTACAATTTATACATCCTCAATATCAACTATAGATCGATCTGATAATTGTTCTCGATTGTAGACCATAGATTATAACACAGGAATAGGAAAACTTTCACACTTTCATCTATAACAATACACACATCAGTTTTCTTAGCTCTACTCAGGAAAACTTCCATACATTTATCAACAGTTAATGCATACAACAGTCTTTCTTGGCTCTACTCAATGCATAAATAAAATTGTAAAGGATTATTCAATAATTCATTTCCTTTTACCAAACAAGTGGATGTATTCTATCAGTCATTCATCAATAGAATATTTAACTAGAACTAAGTAAATGCATTCTACTAGTTATATGAACAAATTGTTGGGACCACAAATGGAACCGCCAGGTTCCACCCAACAATAGAACATAATAACCAAACTACTTGTTTTGTTCACCACCTATCCTGACCATGAATCCATGAGGGAGAACCTTGAAACTCTTCTTTCACTATATTCCTTTTTCAGATCCCAATTCTCCTTGCCTCACACTCATAAATAGTGCTCATAATAGCAAGTGACAGTCCTTCCCCAAATCTCCAATTCTCCTTGCCTCACACTCAAAAATGGTGCTCATAACAACAAGTTCATCTTTTCCCTAGCATACTCAGCAACGTCCTACCCCCTCCTATATGCTATATAGGCAAAAGCATCTTGTGCCTAGTTCCTTTTCCCTTGGGAATTTTCGAAGCTTTACAAATCCCTGATTTTCGAGGGCTACCAATGGCCAAATTTCAGATTTTCCACTTGTAAAATTCAGCCCTGAGCTAGTTCAAGCATGTTCCCCTCTCACGGAGTCATGGTCAACTGATTTCAACCTAGTTGTTCCACTTGTCTCTCGATAATAAATATAATAAATATTTGTTTCTTACAATTGTCATATTCAAATATTTGGTTGGGAAAATCAAATATTTTCCCAACAATGATAATAATAAATTACAATTAACTAAATTCCAAAATTCAGAATTTCCATAAATGGCAATAATTTTCTAATTTTGAATTTACCAAAAACGGAAATAAATTCCTAATTATTTTTAGACTTCAATAATAATTTATTTTTTGGGATATTAAATCCTTTCCCCCTTCAGTACATCACTGTCCTCAATGTTCATTCCTTTCTCAGAACAGGGTTGGATAATATTTCTACAAATCTTCCTCCAATTCCCAAGTGGCCTCCTCAGGACTAAAGTGCTTCCATTGCACTTTTACTTGGGCGACGACTCTGTTCCATAGTTTTATTTCTCTCCTGTCCAGAATGCGTAGAGGTTCCACTTGGAAATCACCTTTTGTTTCCACCTGCACCATGTTCCAATTGATCATGTGAGTAGGATCATGAACATAATGTTTTAGCAAAGAAACATGAAATACATTATGAATTTTTATATTTATAGGAAGTGCAAGTTGATATTCCACAGGTCCAATTCGAGGTAAGATATCGAAAGGGCCACAAAACCTAGGCGCCAACTTGGAAAAATTTCCTATCTTTAGTGAACTTCTTCTATCTTTGACTTTTAAATAAACGTGGACTCTGATTTGGAATTCCTGGTGTCTTCTTTTGAGGTCTGTGTAACTTTTATGTTTGTCCTATGCTTCTTTTAAATTATGTTGTACTTTTATTACCGTATTCTCCATTTCCTGGAGAATTTATGGTCCCACCATGATTCTGTCAATTGGGTTATCCCATATAATAGGATTTGTACACTTTATGTCATACAATACTTTGAAGGGGCTCATCTTAGACGATGCCTCGTAACCATTGTTGTATGCAAATTCCATCAAGTTCAGGTAGTATTCCCACTTACTTTGTTTCATCCTTACGTACATTCGTAGCATATCTTCCATGATTTGGTTTGTTCGTTCAGTCTTCCCATCCATTTGTGGATGGTAGCTTGTGCTGAAATTCAAGTTAGTATTTAACCCTGCAAACAATTCTTTCCAAAATGTAGATGTGAATTTTACATCTCTATCTGAAATCACCATTTTAGGAATACCATGTAGTCTAAAAATTTATTTCATAAATATTTCAGCGATATTAATAGCTTTAAAAGTATACTTTACAGAAATAAAGTTTGCAGACTTGTTAAGCTTAACAATTGCTACCATAATTGAATCATGTTGTTTTTGAGTTCTAGGCAAACATGTGATAAAATCCAGTGATATAGTCTCCCATTTCCATTTTGGTACAGGTAGAGGCTGCAATAGGACAATTGGATGTTGGTGTTCATCCTTCACCTTTTGACAATATTGGCACCTAGACAGGTATTCTGCTATCTCTCCTTTCATATTAGGCCAATAAAATAACTTCCCTAGTGTTGTTACCATTTTCTAGTATCCCGGATAACCAAAATATGGTTTCTTGTGTACTTTTTCCAACACTGTTAACTTTAATTCAGCAGAATCTGGTATGTATAATCTCTTTTTGAATCTTAGTAGACCATATCTATCCAAACTCAGATCTGTTCTTTCTAAATTTTTTGCATTATTTTGTAAATATGTCATTGTTTTAATGTAATTTTCATCATTATTACTTGTAGCCTTTATCCTTTGCTCAATGTCACTTTCAGCCCTGTTAATGTTCATCTCAAACAACCCATGAATTTTTCTAGTTAAAGAATCTACCACTTTGTTTTCCTTACCCTTGATGTGTCCTACCTCGAAGTCGAATTCACTCAAGAAGGCCAGCCATCTTGCTTGCCTTGCGTTAAGGTCTGGTTGACTAAACAAAAATTTCAAACCACTGTTATCAGTCGACAATAGAAATGTTCTTCCGATTATATAGTGTAGCCACATCTTCAATGCATGGATGACAATTGTTAACTCTAAGTCGTGAGTGACGTAGTTTCGTTCGTGCTCTTTTAGTTTTCGTGACTTGTAACAAATAACGTGCACTTCTTGAGTTAGGGAACCTCCCAAACCTTATTTTCTCGCATCCACACAAACTCTGAAGTCTTTATCCGAGTCTTCTATCCTTAAAATTGGTGCGGTTGTTAATAGTTCTTTTAACTTATTAAAATTGCCCTAACATTTTTGTGACCAATTAAACTTGGTTCCCTTTTTCTGTAGGGATGTGATAGGGTATGCAATCTTCTAGAATCCTTTTATAAATATGCGGTAGTATCCGGTGATCCCCATGAATGACCGAATGTCCACTACTTCTTTAGGGATAGGCAATTTCATGATGGATCTTATTTTCTCTAGGTCGATTGCAATACCTTCTTCATATATTACATGTCCTAGGTACTGTATTTTATTTTGATAAAAGTCACATTTGTCGAATTTATCATACAGTCTGTGTTTTCTTAAAGTTTGTAATACTATCCTTAGATGTTCTTTGTGTTCTTATTCTATTTTAGAATACTCTATGATATCATCAATAAATACCAAAACGAACTTATCCAAGTACTGACTAAAAATGTTGTTCATTAAACACATAAATTTTGTTTGTGCGTTAGTGATACCAAACGGTATAACAACAAATTCGTAATGTCTATATCTCATTCTGAATGTTATTTTACTTATGTCTTCATCTTTTATTCTAGTCCAGTGATAACCAGATCTTAAATCCAGCTTAGAAAAAATCTTTTCCCCACCTACTTGATCAAATAGATCGTTGATTCTAGGTAGGGTGTATTTGTTCTTAACAGGTCATTTTGTTTAATTGTCAGTAATCAATGCATAATCTTAGAGTTCCATCTTTCTTTTTAACAAAAAGGACTAGTGCTCCCCATGGTGAGACACTTGGCCTAATGTATTCCTTGTCCAACAGTTCTTGTAGTTGAATCTTTAATTTTGTTAATTTGGGTAAGCTCATTCAGTAGGGTGCCTTAGATATAGGAGTTGAACCAGGCAGTAGATCAATAGAAAAGTCTATCTCTCTCTTTGGGGGAAGTTCAGGTATCTCGTCAACAAACACATCTCTAAAATCATGAAAGGTGAAAAAACATTCTAAGCTAGTGTTATTTTCTTTTTCCAACAGATTTGTCACTTGGATAACATAAATTTGACAACCTTTTCTCATGCACTTCTTAAATTGTATTGCTGAAATCTACCTAACTAAGACTGGTTTTCATATGCCTTGTATTGTCCTAACAATGTCGTTTTTGTCTTTGTAAATGAGTGTTTTTTCATAACAATCCAGAACCTCTTTATGACTCTCTAACTAGTCCATTCTGATAATTATATCATAAGACCGTAATGGTAGAATATTTAGATTTATCTTTGTGTTTTGACCTCCTAAATTGATCTCACAGTTAGAAATGAAATCTGTTACTTTTCTTTTTGTTCCTGTTGCTAGTTGGAGTAGCCAAGATTTTCCATGTCTTAAATTCTTAAGTTTAATTGAATCCACTACACCAGGAGCGATATAACTCAAAGTAGCCCATGGATCAATTAAAAAAAAACACAATTATTGTTAAATTTACCTTCAACTTCCACTACAATGTACTGGTGATTAGCTTGTCATCCATCCACAACTCCATTGAACCAATGTAATATTCTTACCACATCTCCCACTATAGAGGCTTCCTGTAGGTTGTGAACCATAGTCCTAGCTACAGAAGTTAAAAGTGGACAATTCCTCCTTAAGTGATGTAACATCCCCAAAAATAAATTATTTTTGAATTTGAAATTTCTTAGGAAATTATTTTCATTTTTGGTAAATTCGAAATTGGATTTTTTTTTTTCCATTTATGGAAATTCCAAATTTCAAATTTGGTTAATTGTAATTAATGATTATGACTATTGGGCAGAGATCTTATTTGACCCAACTAACTACTTGACTATGACACTTGTATGGAACAAAATATTTTATAATTATTGCTGATGGACAAATGGAACAATGAGGTTAAAATAAGTTGACCATGACTCCATGAGTGGGGAACATGTTGGAACTACCTCAGAGCTGAATATTACAAGTGGAAAATGAAGAATTTGGTGATGGGAAGCCCCTTAAAATAAGGGATTTGGAAAGTTGTGAAAATTCTCAAGGGGAAAAATACCTAGGTACTTTTTCTTTTGGATATATAACATATGGGAGGAGGCAGGAAGCTGCCTAGTATGCTAGGGAAGGAATAATATCTTGTTGTTATGAACAATAATTGTGGAGTGTGAGACAAGGGGAAACTATGGAGACTGAAGGAATATTTTTGAAGAAGATTTATGAGTTTGTCCTCATGGATTCATGGTCAGGCTAGGGGGTGAACAGGAAAAGTAATCTAGTTGTTCTATTCCAAGGATGAGAGGAACCTAGTTGTTCCCTTTGTTGTTTCATCACTTATCAAGATATGTTCATCTGCTCCCCTCTCATTGTAATTGTATTGATGAAATAATTGCTAGCATACATGTCTTCTACTCCTGGATGGATACCCTATTGCTCATATGTGAATAAATGGAATCATAAAGTTACTCCATGTTATCTGCTGTAGGAATAATCTTTTCTGTTGAAGAATGCATGTATATAGTTATTGCATGTTATCTTCTATAGGAATAATCTATGCTCTTGAATAATGCATCTATATGGTTACTGCATGTTATCTGTTGTAGGAATAATCTATGCTCCTGAAGAATGCATCTATATGGTTACTGCATGTTATCTCTTGTAGGAGCAATCTATTTTGTTGAAGTAAACATCTATACAGTTACTGTATGTGATCTTTTGTAGGAATAGACCCATCATGTTAATGAATGAAATTATAAGGAGAATTTGTACTATCTATGGTAGGAACATATATAAATTTTGACAATAAACAATGTTATAAATCTACTATGTATTAGTTGTTGTAAGGACAAATTTATCTTGCATGAAGTAATAAGTTAACCATGAATATACGAGATACAAATTCTAGAAATTTATACCAGTCATGGGGTCGTATGCCTATAATATATTCAGTTCTATCATAAAAATTCAACCTGTGAAAACATTAAAATAAATATGGAAAATGAATTTTAAGAGAAATATACACATTTATATATATACAATCATAGCTCTGTGGGTTATATAATTAGGGCTGTAAAAGTTGTCGACAACACGAATACCAATGAGACTTGAAAGATTTACTCATGTAAATTTGATATATATATATATATATATATATATATATATATA
>CBVK0102438719.1:0-12023 GCA_900067695.1 Picea abies | reverse complement strand
TAAAGAAATGTTTTTCACCATGGTTTAGTGAAAATTCTAGTTGAGTTTCAGCTAAAATAGAGTGGCGATTTTTGGGAATATTTTGTCAAAAGAAATCATTTTCGTGAGAACTCTGAGTCCTATTTATAGACTCATATTTATGAGGTAGAAACCCTAAATCTTGTAGAATATCATGTTTTGTCTTACCCTCAAAATTCTTCTCATCAAAAACATTGTGAGGGTTACACGCAATCAAGTTGTAAAGTTCAACCTCAAGCCAGATTCTTTTGTTTTTAGTGAAGCACCCGAGGTTTCTTCTAAAGCTTCCAAACAGACCGTAGTTTTCTCTCTTGCATCTGAGTGTGACCCACCTATTAACAAAAAGAATGATGATTCCAGGGTTTTAGTTGATTTTATGAATAAGCGACAAGGAAGGAAAATATCCAAAATGCTCATAAAGAAGTCCAGAAAAAAAATTTCTAAAATCGGTTCTCCTGTCCAAATTGAAGATGAATATTTGGTTAGAAATCAAGAAGTATCATCCCCTCCACATAATGTTTTGCAGGAACCCGTTGAAAAGGTCATTGAAAAAACAGAGAAGGAAAAAACTAAAATCGATCCCAATCTGGAAGTTTCTTTCTGGAAGGACAAATATTATTCAGTGGTTCCAGTGCTATAGGAAAACTTAATCGATTTGAAATTAGAAAACCAATTACTTAAGGAAGAAAATAAATCTTTGTTCGATATCCAAAGAAGACAAGTTTTAGGTCTCAAGCAGGACAAAAAGGGGGAAGTAGTTAACATCAACTCACCAGGAGTTAATATCTTCGTTAACTCGAAATTTAAGACAATGTCTAATAATACTCAATGATTAAAATGTCTTTTTTATTGTTGATTTTAATTTTTTCAGCTTAGTTTCATTTTTGTTAATCTTCATTAATAAATGAGTAGCTACAGAATTTAAAATTCTGTAGCAACTATTTTTTTTATGTTTTATTAATTTTTTGTTTTACAGTTGTAAAAGAAATGACCTGGAGGAACACGGGAAAATAGAAGAATCAGTTTTCCAGATAGAATTTTAAAAAATAAACAGTTAGTTAATGTTTATTTCATGTACTTTGATTTGGGAAATTAAACAATTTTGTTAACTTCCCATTCTAAATAGATAATTGTTTGTAGTTATGGAAGTTAAGTTTCGTTTTGAATTCCTTCAATATAAAACAATGAAAGAAATATTATGGTAAGGGGGTTCGATTTTTGAATAAAGAACGAAACTTATGCACTACTATACAAGTCTTTGTTATGATACATTATACTGAATCTTTTTGTGACTTTGAATATTAATGTAAGAAATCAGTATTCAGTAATGTTACTGGTAACTGACTATTCATTTTTGAAATCAAAGTTTTGTCTGGAATATGTGTTGATGGAATTACAATTGATTTAGTTGATTACTACTAATAAATTAGATCATTTTCCTTTTTTATTTAACACATCATTTCAGTGGTTATTATGTATATGAAATATTGTCGGGATTATGAGTATGTGCTAATTATTTAAATAGGTTTATTAATTCATTCTCAGTGGATATATTCAGACATGTGTTTTGAAGATCTATATCTTTATAATATTGTTTACCTTACTTTAATTCATATACTATCTTAATTTGGACCTGAGCATTAGATTTTTTTAGTTTTATTCACTTTAGTTCATTTTTATTTTTATTAAAAACACTTTGTATTCTTAAAGAGAAACCAAAATCCCCTTCCGTAGGGGTAACTTTTATGATAATTAGAATTAGTATGTTTCTTGTAGATAGTTTTAAATATGTATATATTTCAGTTTGTTATTCAAATAAAGATAAAATATTTACAATCAATTAGAAAGTGTATATATTTTAGATTTAGTTTTATTTTATAGATTAGAATAGTTATAGGTAACTGGACCTAAACCAGATGGAATTGCCATTTACAATGGAGAAGGGTCTAATTGGGATCATGACCGTGAAAATTCATAAATGTTGAACATGGTCATATTTGACTATCAACAAGTCTACAAACCATGTCTTCATCGCGGACGTTAAGGAGATGGGAGACCAAAAAGAATTTTTTACATGATCTTCTGGTGAGTTATATTTTTTCAGGTCAAATCTCGAGAGAAGTGTTTTTGGACATTTGGGTAAGCCATGCAAAGGTTCATCTAAGTTTAGAGCACCTTGAGACATCCATGGTGGGATCACTTGTATTTGATTTTGATTTTCACCCATGTTATCCTCGAAATCAGATACTGAACATTCACTGTCAAAATTGTTTTTGGACCCGAGAAGAATGGGACTAGGAGGTGTGGGAGGGATCGGATATAAGGGTACATGTATGGTCTATAGTTAAGTTTCTATCAAATCTTATACAGAATCAACAAGAATGTTATTATGATTCTCAGATCCTCTCACCGGGGTAGCTCTCCTATGAGGGAGTGTTGAAGTTGTCAGTAGTTGGCCAAGTAGATTAGTGTAGGAGCATGTAATGCGATGAGTTTCAGAAAAATCCTTGTTAGAGATGGGGCACTAAGCTTATATTTGATTTTCAAGGCTTCCAGTAACACTTTTGAATGTGGGATTCATATCTTCAAAGGTAACATCATGTTCGGAAGGGATATGAGGGAAACATTGTTGAACAAGAATATTTCTAGATGATTGGCCAAGGGAATGTAATTGGTTTATGCTAGGCATGAAAAATAATACCCGCCTTCTAGCACCAATTCTATAGATGGGGCGTAATTTCCCTTCAACAACAAGGGGTAATCCCTGGTGCACGGTCCCAATTAGACTATGCATTGTTTTTCTTGGGAGACCCATCTAGATTTTGTCTTGACTGTCATTACTGGTTATTAGGGGTTATTGGATGGTTTCTAAATGAATATGGAATGCAAATTTAGCCTAACTAATTACATAAATAAAACTACTCTATCCTATCCTAGCTAGGAGCAATCTATTGTAACCAAATGAGTAGTTGAAATGAAACTAAACCCTACAAATAGCTTCACCCAGATAGTTTTTGTGAAGTAGCAAAGTCAGACAACACAAGTATGAAAATACATAACCAGATTAGTCTAAATCATGATATCACATACATTAGCAACTCATATTCTCAAGACAAAACATAAGAAATAATATCCAAGTTGTGAGAAAAATAGCAATTGCTTAAGAAAAGTCTATAGGCAACAATATATTATTACAGCACATGTAAACAGTAAATAATCTACTAAAAAATAGTTAATAGCAAGCCACCATTTACATAAATTTATTCTCTCTATTAAAACTAGCCCTAAGGGATTCTCAATTTTAGTTAACACAGTATTTTCTCCAAAAATAGTTTCGTGAATATACATGCTTGAAGATCCCTTTCAAAATGGACCTCTTCCTTTACTTATAGGAATCCTTAAAAACTGCTAAAAGGTCTTCTTGAATTCTTCAAGAAGTAGATACAAAACATTTCATATTCCCTCCCTAGCTATTGACATGTGTAAGAATGAGGACGAAAATGAAAGTAATTGGAAAAAGAAAAAAAATAGAGTACAATGGTTAGCAAATTCAAATTTGTTATTTTGTCTCATTCACGTGGCTTTGTCCCTAGCGTAGGCTGCCCAAACTTCATAGTGGTCATTAAGGGATATGATCCTACAATACAAAAGTTCCATGGGAGCAGCTTCATGTGCAACCGAGTTATCTGTGAGGGTCTTCATGTCCTTTGCTAGAGTGGCCATGAACTTTGGTGAAGCTTGGTACTCCATGTGCAGCTTGAACAATTGAGTTAGTGTGAACTTTGGTCGAATGGATGAGGTGTTGCTCCATTAACTCAACTATGACCTGTGTATCTACTTCAGTTATCTCTCATATATGACTCGTGCTATGTTGGATATTTTCAAGGAGCTCTTCTATAGTGATTGTTTTACCCATCTCTTTGATAGGAGGAAGGAGACCCTTATGTGTTAAACTTGTGCTACTTTATAAAGTTGTGTGCAAATTGCAAGCGAGATAGTTGTCTCATTTTCTACTCTCTTCCCATCTTGTTGACACCGATCAAGAAAAGCGTAATAAATTATTATTTCACCCTTTGAGGAGCAAGGAAGACCAGTTGGATCATCTGGGATCTCGAAGATCTACCTTTTTATCTCATTTAATCCCTCCTTGATGGTAGCAAGCTAGGTATTCTTGGTTTCCACATGGTTATGTTTTTCCATTATGCTAGCTTCCATCTATTGAAAAACATGCAGATGAGTGTACATATATGTAATAGATTCCTCCAATTTTTCATAACCTTTTCGACACACGCTTTGAATTCTTTCAAGTTTCTCTCATCTTTCTTCGCATGTCGGAGTTGTTCTTCTAGATATTTTATTCTGGCATCCTTCTCTTGATTCTGTCGAAACACATTCTTGAGATTTTGCTTTGTCATTGTGGTGAAGGAGGTGCCAGTGGATGCTATGGAAAGTGGATCTTGGCTGGAATATTCTATCACGGTGTTCTATGTGAGGATAGCTAATGGAGTTCCCCTTGTTCCTGGTACATGCATGATCTATTGTTTCACAATCCTTCTAGTGGTCCTATCATATTTGAACTTTTTTAAGTTCACAATTTTTCTTGGTTTGTATGGGGTAAAAAATCCCAACTCCATCCCACCAAATTGAAGATAATTGTTGGGGACTTTCGTTGATGACTCTGAAAGGTCAGTGTCCATTGGTGAGGCATCATTTTTCATAACCTCTTCATCTTTTTTCCACTACTCTTTCTCAGTTGCCTTGGCTGTAGCTTTTTCTAACACCCTTTGTTCTCTTGTTGTCATCTCTTCATCTTCTTTTTCAGGTGTAAATTTTTCTTCTCTCTCATCCTTTGTTGCTTTCTCAAGTGAAACCTTCTATTATGCTTCTACCATCATCGTTTCTACTATTGTTGCTTCATCTTCTACCTTATCCTTAGCCTCTATGATTCTTCTCTTCTTCTCAGCAGTGTCCTCCTTCTTCTTTTGTATCTTTCCCTTCTTCCTTATTTTCTTATCTATTGTTGGTTCCTCCTATTCAGCTAATTTGAAGCATGTCTATGTAGTTGCAACAGATGTTCTTAATGTTTCCTTCACTTCTTATTTCTTTTGTGATTCTTCAGGGGATTTCTCCTCATAAGTTATCCTACCTATGGGTTTCCCCTATCGTCTCGAAATGAATTCATCATAAGTTTTAGATTCGCAGTGAACTTATTCCTCCTCCCAAGTAGTCAAAGTATATTCCCAGGTGTGTTTTATTTGGATTCAATATTCCTTGATCACCTTTTTGGAATCGTGCCTCCATAATATTTCCTCTCCAAAGAGATATGACAGTAACGTATCGACCTCAGCCTAGTCATGCTTGATGCTTCCAAATGAATATGAGTTGACCCAAAATGGAAGAAAAGGCTTGATAGCCTTCTTTTATCAATACAATGTTGCTATGAATCTGTGAATTACATGTTGGTACACAATTTCTTGGAGTATTAGTCTATCAGGCACAAATCGCGAAGGCAGATGAGGAGCTTTGGTAGCCCCATATATTCTTATGTAGGTTCCATGTTCCATTAGTTATCAGTCTTAAATATTCCATATTATTGCCAATTCCTTATATGTCNTGNAATTAGTTATCAGTCTTAAATATTCCATATTATTGCCAATTCCTTATATGTCATACACAAAGTTGGTGCATAGAAGATGAGCTCATATAGAGGTGTTAAGAAGTGGTTGCATAAATTGAGGTTTTTTTACCTGAATTTGTGTTCCTAGAGCACCTTGTGGTATATGTGCAAAGACGGATCTATTTGTTTCCATGCCCAACCCATCTTAGGATACTAATGTGGTTCACACATGAAATCCAATAGATAAGATGCCATATGGAAACTTGGGAATTTCCTAGGTTCAGTCTCTTTAACAGCTATTATGGATTGTGCCAAACTCGCTAATAAGATTTCAGCCCATTTGAACATCGACCCTTCATCTGCACAGTAATAGATCAAGGGAATTAGGGATAGTGTCAATTTGGAGGCATTGTGATCCCCGTACAGTCTGTAAAGAATCACCATGATATATTGGTAGGGATTCCTTAGCACAGTGGTCAGATACTCACCAAATAATCTGTGCTTGAAATTTCTATCTAATTTGTGCCAGATATTGAATAGGTCCTTTGCTTTTTGTGGGAACTTGTTGAGTAGTTCATCATTCAACTTCTAGGTTCCCTTTTCCAAATGATAATATTTTTCTAGATAGACTAGATGGAATGACATTATGGGATCCCCCTTAGCATTGAGTATGTATCAGTTGTCCAGGTTCACATACTTGAGAATCCATGAGATTGCATCTGCAAAAGGGAACATTGCAGCATGATCTTCCACCTTATGTAGTCCTTACCTCTAAATATTCTTGAATATTTGAAGTTCAAACCTAGTCTTCAACATCCTTGGGGAAATTATGCTTTTAAAACATATGAAAGACCTCACCCCATTTGAGTGGATATTTCCCTTTCTCCAAGAGTATGTTCATATCAACATATACTTCCCTTGGGGAATCAGTTTCTTTCTCATGTCTGCTTCCACTTCTTGAAGCCTTTATAGCAAGTGCCTTTCTTGTTGTCTTCTTACATGGAGACATCTCTAACTCTATGATGCACATTCATAATTAGTGCATAAAACCATTAAAGAATATGACGAGATAGTAAAAATAAAACATTGTCCCCTTTAATCATATAATATTTGAACATTTGAGCAGTACGTAGATATTAGAGATAAATATGTCAATATAAAACTATATCTAGTACCTGAGGAATCACTTGAATCAATTTGAGGGAAGAAATAATCTTTTGAATAAAATAATATGATCCAGGACATGGTGCAAGTTAAAGGGAGAAAACAAGGTGGATTGATGCAATTGTTATTATCAATTGGGTCGGTTAAGAAAAGTGGAACCGATGCTAATGTTGAAAAGTGTCCCGATATGTATTAAAAAAAATGGTAGGAACTTCACCAGCTTGAACCAAATGAGTTATTGTTAAATGCGTTGATGAGTAAGACTTAGTATCAGTGTAGTTAATATTAAATCTTCTAGGATGAATGTTAGAACTAGAGTAAATCTCATGAAGTTTGTTGGTATGTAAGGCTAGAATCGGAGCCAAACTTGGGAATTCCACTGGTGAGGTTGGATGAGTTTGTGGCTAGTTTTTTAGCTACACTGATGAAGTTCATGGAAAGGTTGTCTTTATGGACTGTAAGAGTTTGTATGAATCTCCTCGGTGATTAATGGTGGCATTGGAATCAAGTTATCCGACCAACCAGAGATGTTGTTGTTGATCACGTCGATATATTACTAGAGGAGTTTGTACTAATTCTTCTAGTACACTATCGGGAGTGAACACCACAACTTTGTTGGGTTGGTCTTGGAGCCCATGATGGTAACCTTGTCAAGTACACGAAATTTAAAAAATTGGCTAAGTATGTAGACCAGGGAGGCTTGGGATAAGGGTTTAGAAAAAGGCATAAGTCAGGGTTTGGTGAGAATTAAGTCGAGGTGAGAAATTCCACCCAACTAGTGGATCCAATCAATGGTTATGGATTGTCCTTAAATCAACAAGTGAACAACCTTGGAAAAAATGTATCAGAGTGCACTCGCTATGCATAAAAACTCTGGGTTTTGACCTAGGTTAATTAGACCGAGTTTTGTTCAAGGTACGAGATGGATGTTGAGGTAAATGTAGGTGCAGTATCAAACAATGACGTGGTGGATAGGGAAAATTTTAGGGTTAAACCATGTCACAGATCTGAGGGGAGATAGAGGAAAAGGGTTTTTGAGATCTATCTTAGGAAAGAAGGAGATGAAGGTAATATTAGAGAGTTGGGAAAGGTGATGGTTGATGGAGGAAATCCTAACCTTAAATGTGAAAGATATGTCAATATAAAGAATGAGGTAATGCTTAGGGTTACCTAGAATGATGTGCCACGTGGATGGTGGAGAGGGAGTTGGAGGATGAAAACTCTTGTGTGTGTAATATATATTTGACCAGTCGGTTGGCACTCCTCTATTCTTCCTAACGAATGAAAATTATGATCACAAAGAAAAAGGGGGGAGCACCCTTTAATGATTCCGGGCATGCAATTTGATGCAACCCGAGGGGTTGGGAAGAACCTGACCAACAATAAATTCCATTCTCTATCAGAGGCCAATTTCAAAATTGTTCCAGTCATACGAGAGACTTTGGTGGATAGAGCTTCAGTATGCATCGGAGGTTTTAATGCTAACTTGGTTGGTGGGAAAACTAGTGCGTTGGAGAGGTTTACAATAAGTTTGTTGGTCAAAGGTTTAGAACCTCAGAGAAGTTTTGGGGAACGCTTGATCTGGTTCAACTGGTGGAGTTCATACGAACTCCTCCGGTTGAATTATAGGAGTTAACATTTACTCTATCGGTTATAAAATATGTTTATAGGCAGACTTCGAGGAAATATCTCTCATGTATCGGAGGGATTTAGTGGAACTCTTCTAGTGTGTATCGAAAGAGTTAAAGGAAACTTCTCTGATATCAAATCATATGCTTGGAAATTTTCTAAGTGTTAATTCAAATTAAACCAAACCAAGCTTTGAAAGACAAAGTGACCTAAGCAGAGAGAGATGAGTATATTTTAACAAATATCAAAAAATCATGGTAAGTTTTACTAGCAAGCCAATAAGTTCTCATGTAAGAAAAGGAGGGGTCCCATTTTCTTGGAAAAAGAAGTGGCTTTTCAAGCAAATATATAAGAAAAAGGGAAGATATTGATGCTTGGCACAACAGATTCCTAATTTTTTTTATCGGGGAGATTTGAAAATTCCAAGGGACAAACAAGAGGAAAACAAGGACATGTCGGTAGGGATGTCCAAAAACGTGTAGAAGAAGATGGAAAAATAAATGAACATAATTGTGTCACAAGAGGAGACATCCCAAACACAATTTTCATAAGAGGTGTGTAATAATTTATTTATTATTTTAAATACATCGAATTTAATTATCATGTGACATACTAATTTTCAATTGTTTTGTTGTAGAAAAGAAAAAAAAAAATAGAACTCATTCAACACATAAAATAAGATGGCGAGGAATAAAAGGGTTGATCAAAAACATTGTGAGTATATATGTTTTCGGCCTTCTTAAGATTTCATGTTTGTTCTAATATTTAAATTTAAATAATTGATTTAAACTTTTCCATGGATGTCTTCTAATAGGTGCTAACATACAAAGAGGATCTAACCCAAGAATTGATAAACATTGGGTTAACTATGGGTTGTGAGTATATGTTGAAGTATGAAAGTTTAATTGAACAATTTGTAAGTAGCAATGTTTTTTAAATTCCCTTGTTTTATAAGTAATGAAACAACAAGAAAATTTTATATTAATTATATTGATTATGCTTTGTCATGGCATATTAAACATGCAGGAAACAAAGTATGGAATGCAGCCAATAGAGGAGATTTTGAGAGAATGCATGAAGCATGGCTTCAAAAGAATGTGTATTGTTTATGAAAGACTTGGTTCTAAGGTGTGTTTTTTTATTTACACAATCATGTATATTCTACTATATATAAATGTATATATACTTATTAAAGTTTATTTCTATGTTTGTAGATGGAAAATGAAGGGACAGAACATAAAAAACAAGTCAATCAAGAAAAAAATAGGTTAAATAACCAAAGTACAATATCTCCTACAAACAATGAAGAAATGAGTCATCCACACAGCTCGAGCAATGACAACAATTCAACTGATGAATGACAATAAATATAATTGAATGTTACTGGGTAAAATCATGAAGGTGGGTAACACTTTCGTGAGAATCGGGTCTCCAAAATTCCTAGTGGCCTTTTTTCGGTCAAGCTACTAATAATTTTGGTCGAAAGACAAGTTTATTTCGGCCGAAAAAAATTTTGGTCCAAGCTTGAGACATCAAATCGAACGATATTGTTATGGTACCCTCAACTATCGTATACTATATGAGCTGGATGTATTTTTTTCATCCGATAACACATTTTCTACCGAAAGATGTTTCGATCAAAAGAATCTTTTGGTCGAAAACAACTTTCGTCCAAAAACACCTTTCGGTCAAAAAAAATGTATATATCACCCTCCCATCATTCATTTGATCATTTTTTGAACTGGTGAGAGTCTACTAGTGAGATTCATTTGACCATTTTTTCCTGGTGATATTTTGTTCATTGGTGTTGGTTGTTGTTGGTGGCAAGGTGTTATCACATGAAGTTGTCAAGGGTCACAGCAATTGTCCAAATATTTTTCTTGCACAAGAAACAGCCATAAGCACAACCATAACATTCAGAGCAGTCTATTTTGGGGTTGAAATACAAGCAGTTGTCAGGTTCAATTTTCAACGACGGAGATCCCAAGAGAAGTTCATATAAGAGGCTTGTGTGTATTCGTCATGATAAAGTTGTGCAAGGTTTAAAGACCAGGTGGAAGCCCCGAAGTCACAAATGAAGCACCATACATCCTTCTAGATCGAAAGGTCATGATTTACTTCGGGAATTCGTGCTTCGGGAGTTTTGGCTTCCCCACTCCCAATTTTCTTTGAAGTGATTTTTCCCGAAGTCAAGGATCAAGCACCACATGTCCTTCCATATCAGATGGTCATGATTTGCTTCAGGAGTTAGGGCTTTGGGAATTTCATCTTCCCCACTCCCAATTTCCTCCAAAGTGCTTTTTCCCGAAGTCACATATCAATCGCCACAAATCCTTTCAGATCAGACGGTCATGATTTACTTCGGGATTTGGGGTTTTGGGAGTTTTAGCTTCCCCACTCCTAATTTCCTCTAAAGTGATTTGGCCCAAAATCACATATCAAGCGCTGCATTTTCCTCCAAATCAGATGATCAAAATTTACTTTAGGAGTCCAGACTTCGAGAGTTTTATATCCTCCCCTCTCGCTTTCATCCAAAGAGTTTTCTCCCGAAGATCATAGATCGTTGTCATGTGTCCATCCAAATATAACGGTGGTAGTTTTCTTTGGGACTTCAGGCTTCGGGAGTTTCAGCTTCCTCACTCTCATTTTCATCCAGATTGTTTTCTCTCAGATTTAACATATTTTTTCCACGTGTCTTCCTCATATCGACGGTCGTCGATTCACTTCGGAGCTCCAACTCTACATGCATACCGCCCCTGAGCTTTAAGTGTCAAAGTATGTGGCATTCATCAGTTCAGATATGTGGCACTCTCATCAGTCATGACACCTAGCATCCATCTGGTGATGACACGTGGCACTCAATCCAATCACCTTTGGGCATATCATCCACTTTTTCCCAAGTGACATGCGTTGCCTCTCTTTTCATGGCACGTCATCATAGTGACGTAAGGCCACCATGTCAAATCATCCTCCGAGAAGTGTTCTTGTTCACCACCAAAATTAGCGCCATCTCCTAGCGCGGTTAGAATGATCCTAAAATTGGCAGGCGGATCAGTGGCACTAAATTCAGTAGGAGCACCCAGATCATGACCAAATCAATGGCCACGTTTCATTGCGGGGACGCAACATGCACGAAGGATAAAATTATTGAGTGGTCCCACAATTGAAACCATGGTATAGTAAAAGAGCTACGTGGTGGAAGGTGGTGAATTGTAGGCTCAAAAGAGGTGTCAATCCAAATTTCCTTTGACGGCCCCGCAATCACGTGCTTATATAGTGTCTAATCCAAGAGCAGCGCATGGCAGCCCCCTGGGCATTGAGCCTCATCTGGATCCTGAGGAGGATTCAATTAATGGAAAATCATTAGTAGTTGAAACCTCAGCTTAGTCCATAAATTGAAGGCATAGAATCCATGGACGAGAGGACTAAACTGTCAGCCTGCGGTACCACAAAGGGTAGAAAGGCCCATGTTGATCTGAGTTTGTGTATTACAAAGGAATACACACACATTATAATAGAAGAATGCATAGATGAAAGAATTGAACGAGATAGCTAGGTCACACTCCTGACAGTTGTGGACTGAGCTGATTATAAA
>CBVK0102438712.1:0-16003 GCA_900067695.1 Picea abies | reverse complement strand
TCTGCCTTCAGCACAAACTGATAATCATCTTCCACAGTCTTGACTGACACCATGCTGAGCTCGTCCTATATCTCATATCTCAATCCATTTATATATTTGGTGAATTTCTCTTTGTCTCTCTCCCTTTGTCCAATTCTGATGTTCAGTCAGTAGAACTCCTCGGTGTACTCCTTGAATGTCATCCCTTTTTGTCTCAGGTTCTATAGCTTCCTGAAAAGATTGATCTGATAGTCTTTGGGTACGAACTTAGCCTTCATTTTGGCTATCATCCTATCCCAAATATTTATCCTCTGTTTTCCTTTACTTCTCCTCTCATCTTGTAGTTCGCCCCACCATAGTGTTGCATGCCCTTTTAGTTGTGTGACTATCTGCTTCACCTTCTTCTCCTCATCGACATCTTCATAGTCGAAGTGTTTGTCCATGGACCTTATCTAGTCCAACAGTTCTTCAAAATCTAGATTTCCCTCATACATGGGGACCTCTATCTTAGCTCTGCCTCTCGATCTAGTAATTGCTCTCAACAAAGTTCTTTTGCAACATCCTCTCCTGTAGCTTCTTCAACCTTAACCTCCTCACTTTCTGCATCACTGACATCACCAACGCCAGGTGCTCTTCTTTGTGTTACTTCCATTGTTTCCAATTGAGCGCAAAGCTCTCGCATCTCCCTCTCTACATCAGGGTTGGCTAAAGGAAGATCTCGTCTTCTTGGAGGCATTATGTCAACTATCTGTCACACACAGAGTACAACTCTGAGTTATCTGTCTCCTTCTTTTCCTCCTTTGCCTAAAGTATACAGAAAAAAAACTGAGGCTCTGATACCACCTGATGTAGAACCCCTATCCCTCCTCAGGGATGCATGACCTCCCGGTCAGGATCTTCTGGTTTGGGAGCCGAAATGTCTCTTTTGGTTCCAAATTGGAATCCTTCAAAATGAACACACAGGTCCCCCACAAATGCTCAGTTGTCTTTTCCAAGCACCAAGTGTGAGCTCCCACAACACACAATCAAGAGCCATGACCTTGTGCTAATACAAAAAGGGTGCTTATTGAGTACCGAAGCTTCACAAGTCAAGCGTCCCGTTCCTTTGCCCTTCAAATCCCCAGTGGCCGAAATGCCGAAATGTCTTGGCACCTATTCTTTTGGGTTTTCGTGTTTCGTGAAACCTGAGTGCAAGGGATATCTCAGCTCCTTGGAAATCCTAGTTGTTGAAGTACCGAAATGTCTTGGTGTTCATTCTTTTGGGGTTTCACAATTCGGGGAATCACGATGCAAGGGTCTCGCTCCCCTATCTTTCGAATTCTCGGTTGCCAAAATACCGAAACACCTTGGCGTTCATTCTTTCAAGGTTTTGCAATTCAAGGATCCCGCTCCTCTGTCTTTTGAATTCCTGGTTACCGAAATGCCTTGGTGCTCGTTCTTTTAGGATTTTGCGATTCAGGGAATCGTGATGCAAGGATCCCGCTCCTCTATCTTTCGAGTTCCTGGTTGCCGAAATACCGAAATGCCTTGGCGCTCTTTCTTTCAGGATTTTGTGATTTGGGGAATCATGATGCAAGGATCCCACTCCTTTGTCTTTTAGGTTCCCAGTTGCCGAAATACCGAAATGCCGAAATGTCGAAAACTTGAGGTGCTTGATCAATGGCTCACAATGCCCTCCAGCGCTATGGTTAGATCTCTTCCCTGCCACTCACCTCCTCGAAACTCCACCTGATCCAACGGCTCACGGTATTTCATGAATATCCTCGAGAGTTCTCCACCATCCGTTCAAATCTTCAAGATCTTCTCTCCGAGATCTACACAGTGTTAAAGTCTATGCTCCTACCTCAAATCAGACGGTCCGCGGGATTCTCCACCGTGATCCAATGCTTGACGACATTCTTCCTCCTAAGCTTTTACTCACACCAGACTTAGAATATTTTCTAAGTCTTCGAAGACTCAGTCTTCATTCCTTCCACGGAATGAGTTCCTGGATTTCAATAACACTTTCCGAAGCATTATCCCTCCTGAGCTTCACCTTGTGTAGGCCTCGGATTCCCACGCACTCCTTGCATCTAAGGGATTCTGATAACTCGGATCCAAGGGGTTTATCATAGAGAGATTCCTCTCGATCTCCTGGTGTTCTCTCCTCACTCGATGCACACCTTGCAGAGCTTTAGTGAAGAGAAACAATTGAAACTGAAAAAAAACTCACAGTTCCATCCACTTGTTCATGTAAACAGAAATGACAGGAAAATGCACACAGTCCACACACCATACATTTGGATCAATTTTCCATTCTATTATATTCACAAGTTCCCAATGGCTATAGAATACATTCAAAATTACAGTAACTCAAAACACTAAGATCTCTTGCTAACTCGTAGTTCTCTCTTACAACTAATTTCTCTCTGTATTCCAACTCTCTCTAACTGTGTGTACAAACTTCTACATAACTCAAAAATGTTTCTAGGGTTTCCCCTGGCTACTTGCCTACTCTAAAATTCATCCTATGTTATTTTAGTTCAGTCACATTCCAGAGACGAAGTGGAAACTCTTGCTCTATTTACAATTTCAAAACTTGCCTCAAAGGGTAAAATTCGACACCAGTTCAAGCGTGCCTCTAAAGGTGAATTTCGATGTTGAGTGGAGGAGGATTCTGAAATCGATTGTAATTGCCCACATTGAAGTTCTGGAAGAAATCTCACGTGTTGTGTGGTCTTGCCTCTGTGCACTTTCCAATGATGCTCCTACATCACATTTGAATTTTGTTTGTACATGTGTATATACTGCACTGAGGATAGTGCATAAATAAGGGGGAGGGGAATGTAATACCCATAGAATGAACCCCAATTGTACATATAAATGTAACAATAATTTTACATATAAGATGGTGAGCTGAAGGAACAATATCTATGGTTTGGTTCAACACACATTGAGTTAGTGTGCATGAATCTCATAGCAAAAGAGTGCGCACATTTATAAAATGATTATAGTGCACAATTTAATGTATTTAGTGCTGTTATCACACAATTTGTAGCTAGGAAGAAAGTCTATAAAGTAGAAGGCCAAACTGGCGTAACAGGAACCTATCCCACCCAATGTCACCACGATGGGGAGGTTCTTTCTCTTTAGGGTGGTGAGGCCCAGGGGAGATGTCCTTGGTGACCTGGGGTTTTGAAGAGGCTAAAGGATAACCAGACAATGACAAGTTTCCCCCTTCACAGATTACCACCAATCAGATGTTCCCAGCTAATCAACCAATAATAAAGTAAAACCCAAATAAGTGTACCTACCTGAAACAAGACAACAACAAACTGGTACGTGCAAGCTATTTCAATAGGTTAGTACTTCATATCAATCAAGGACTATATGATGAACTTATAAGCAATTTTAATATAAATATTGACAGAATCAATGTTTATCAATAGCAATAGAAATCATATCACTTCATCAATAATTATTAAAATGATGTGGCATTCAATGTAATAAACCAACACTCCAATTAACTTATGCCTAAATCACCATTCAATTGCTCAATAAGTAAAACATTGCTGCAATAAAGATGAACTATTCAATAATGACGTTAGCAACTTAGGGTTAGTAGGGTTAGCTAGAGCTAGGGTTAGTGTAGTTAGGGTTTCAATTCAAAATATTTGAGAGAGTTTAGATCAATTTCTACTTCAACATTTGAGGTCTTAGATCAGTGCCTTAGGGTTTAATGGAGTCATAAGTGAAGGACGCACAGGTTGGAGGTAATATTTCAAGGACTAGAGGGAAGAGTTTTGAGGTGTTGCTAAGGCAAGGCCTCAAAATAAAAACCTTAGGGGAGAGAGTTTGACTCCGGTGTTGCTAAAGAAAGGCCTCGTGCTCTCTCCTCCTTCCCAGCAATACGGCTAGTTCAGATGAAGCACAAAAACAAGACAAGAAGGCTTAATGAGGGAGAGTGTTGCTACAACAAGGCTCTTTCATCAAAACTTAAAATAAAATGACCTTAATTGTAGATAACCTAGGCCTGGGGTGTCTTCTTCCTCTTGGATTCTAAATGGTATGGCTAGCACAGGGGAAAGAGAAACAAGGAGTGTAGCTACGACTAGGCTCTCTTTCTCTCCTTCAATGGATAAAATTTTCTCTATCAGGGGACATGAGACAAGGACCTACTTGTGTGCTTGTCACCTAGGGTTTTGATTTAGCAAAATAAATAAACATATGCAAGAAATTAGACTACAACCATTCATTCAAGAAGTTTTGCAGAAAAATACTTACAATTCATCAAGCAATAACCATGCAAACCCTAGTTGTAATATCTTCCTTCAAGAGAAACACCATAAAATGACAAAAAATGTCTTCCTTCAACAAGTGCGCCTCACTAGATCAGCCAAAACCCTATAATAGGGCATAAATTTCAGACCTCACCAAGTGGTGAGTGAAATATCATGAAAAATGAGTGTGAAAATCTCTCATTTATATAAAACCTTGACCCAATTTTACATTTTAGGTCAGGTAAAAGGCTTACAAGGCCAAATTATCAAAATCATATTGTTTCACATTAAATTTTCAAATTAAAATCCTAATTGAGCTTTAAAGAGATAATAATCCCCTCTAAGGGAGCCGTTAGCCCCTTCTAGGGAAAATGGGGCAACCTGGAGCAAAACGTTAGCCCTCCTTGGGCTTCTCCAACTTGCCACACATGCCAATACTACCTAGTCTGCCTCCAAAAATGTCCATACTGTTGGATGACATCATGGCTATGATGGGTGACATCCTAGGCCTTCTAAGGACAATGTTCCACTGAAAAAGGACAAATCCCCCTAGGTCAAGCTCTGCTGGGGTGCCTCTGGTGGAACGCCCTCTTCTTCTCCGGTGCAAGACACCTATCCATCTCTGTCTTGTCTCTGCCCCATGGTGGGGTCTCAACATCCATCTGATGGGCTCTTCAGCCCCATGGAGGTCCGAACTAATCATCTCCCTATGTGTACCGGTCCAAATGGTACCTGTCCATCGGGTATGGTCCTGCACATCAAAGGCTACACCCTCCATGGGCTCATCAGTCACAGGGATCATAGCAATGTCAATCACATTTCATCATTAATATTATTAAACACATGCATAAAAACCCTAATACGTTAGTCAATATCTCAAAGATGTTACACAAGCCTACAATAAAAGTCTGGGGACAAAGACAAGGCATCCTATTGGGCTAGTGTCCACAAGAAAAGGAAAGTTCCCAGAAAGACCTCTTCCAAGGCATGTAAGTGGGTGGTGTGGTCAGGGGATGTCCAAGCATGTGGGTGCAATGATGGCCAAGGGTGTAAATATGTTACCTGTGGCTGCCTTTGTAGAAGGCGACCTGTCCCTGTCATGGATGCATTTTTTCCAAGCCCATTCTTTCCTTTATTCTTTTTATTCTTTATATTATTTTCTTTTTTTTGTTCAAAATCTAATTAGGGGACACTGCCTTGGCATGGTGACCAGAGATGACAACGTTACCCAAAATTACTTTTGCAGAGATGAGAAGGTTGGCTCATGATGAGACCCCCTTTCCCTTGGCCATGCAACCAAGAGTCACTGCCCTGGCCTGGTAACCAACTTTTGGAAATGTCATACTGCTAGGTACCCATGGGCCTAATAGGCTGGCTCGTGATGAGACCCCCTTTCCCTTGGCCATGCAACCAAGAGTCACTTCCCTGGCGTGGTAACCAACATGTGGCAATGTCATACTGCTAGGTATCCATGGGATTAATAGGCTAGCTCGTGATGGGACCCCCTATCCTCTGATTAGGTCTTGTTTTATTATTTTTCTGGGTCCCTCTTGTTTCTTGCTGAGAATCCTTTTATTTCTTTCTTGGGGATCCCTGGGTGAAGCATCTCGAGGTTTATTCTTAGGATTTTATCTTTTACCAGCTTTCTTTTACCTTCTGGGCCTTTAGCCCCTTCTTCCCACGAGGTAAGGTGTAAACTTGAAAATAGGTCAACCCAATGCCTGGACAAGGGGAATGGGATAGATGAGTGGGAAACAAGATGTAAAAGTGGTAGTATGATGGGAACGGATGATGGATTTTCAAAAATCCCCCCAGTGGCAAACCAAAACCTATAGACACAAGATTGCTAGGGCACCCTGTCAATCCCCCCAAACATGGTCAAGTGGGAAAATGTAAGATCCAAGAAGTTGTTAGAGATAAAAGGAATCATATGCATATATTCAAAGGTTTTAATGATCAAAAGTGACACATACCATGATACCTGGACCAATTACCTCATGGAGCAAGAACCTCTTCTGATATAGGACCAAGCCGATGGTGATGGATGTTGCTGCTGCTGACAAGACAAAGACAATGGAAGAAGAAAAGGTGGGCCCTCCACCATGATCAGGTCAATCATGCTCTCTGTACTCCATGTCTAGGACCCGTGGGCCTCAAGACATGATCTCCTAGTTATCCCAAAAGGTGGGGATAACATCTAGATCCAACTCGGGGACATGTGCTCACCATAGAGCACATGAGAACCTCATCATCTCTGGCATAACCTGCAGACCTACTCAATATTGATAGAAGTATTAGTAACAAAATTGGGGTGGTAATTCCACCCCAGCATACATGTATATGTATATATACTAAAGTAAAACAATCAATATGAGAATGTAAAGAAAAATACCTACCTTTACTTACCCGTTGGCTGGATGTTCGATGCAGTCAAATGATCAGTGTATCCAATCCAACAATGTCCCATGATACCTACCTTTGTGCTTCATAATAAACCAAAATAGTGATAAATCAAGCACAAAAATGTCATGAGTTAGAATATATATCATATCATTGAAAATCTCAAAGTCTAACTCATGGAGGCGGGTGGGAGGGATAAAATCTTGCCAAGTCCATCTCTAAGGAAAGTATTTAATCCACTTCAGGAAAGGGTCAAGAAAAGTCCAAGGTCCAGAACACTGACTCAAAAGGTCGGCACACTGGCTATCTAAGACGTTCTCATACTGTGAAGTCTGGGAAGGGATTGACAAGGATGTATTAGATGACTGGCAAATTCTCAAGGGATAGTTGAAAAACTGAGAAGATACATTTAATCTTGTAATGTTTAAACAACCCTTGGACTCTAGGTTTTGCCTAAGGGGAAACTCTATATAAAAGATATACTTCCCAACTACACCTTTAATGGTAGAACAAGGTAATGTAATAAGAGGTAGCTAGGGAAAAAGGTCATGAGAATCCTTCTTTAGGCAAACAATATTCTTACTGCTATCAAAATCCAAGCATATTGGTGGTTGATAGTCATATTCATGGGGTAAATCTAAGTGCTCGGAGGAGTACTCATCAAAGGCCTCAAGTTAAGACTGAAAATCATCAGGCAAATACTGTACTTGGTCAACCTTGGGTTTTTGGGGAGCAAAGGCTAAAATCTCATCTCCTTGTTGCCACTGGTCAAGAGATTGCTGTGATAATTGCAAAGGAAACACTTGGAGATGACTCTTTATGTCATATATAGGATCCATATCATAACCAATTGCATCCCACCTATGTCTCCCAACATGTATGAACTCGTCAAAATCAACTATGTCAGTATCAGTATCATAACATGGAGGGTTCAAAACATTCAAAAGCTCAGACATTTCCTCTTCTTTTCCCAAATCATAAAGTATACAATCATTGAAATCTTGGAGAGGAGGGTAACTTACTTTTTCTTCTTGTGTAGGAGCTTCGAGGAATTGGTTATCTTTAACATGCATTACTGTCTTGTCCTCATGAGTATCCCTTTCTTCTTTGGTCGTGCAACAAGGAATATGCTCTTCATTCGGGGATTCCATTTCTCCATCACTCTTTGAATCATGGGATAAGGTATCATCAAAATCCTAAAAAGGAAAGAAACTAACCTTATCGTCTTGTTGTTGTGCAGGTGGAGAAGGCTTATGAATCGCTTCATCAAGAGGAAGAGGGCATGTTGATACTTCGTTATTGGGTTCCGTCTCCTCAACTATTTCTTCAACAATTCCTCGTTGATCTGTGGTTTGTTCCCCTTATTCTTGGAGATCAATGATGAAGCTCTCAAGGGTAAACAAATTATCTCCATTGAGAGTACTTAAGGTGAAGAGGCATCCTATATCAAATGAGGAGATATTCTCCTCAATCACTGCAGCCATGTAGTAAGATTCATCGAGCATCCTTGGAGTTATTTTATCAAGAGGGAAACTCAGATATCCCAAAAGTGCACGAGTAAAGAGATGGACCAGGTATCTCTCCTTGGGATGATGACTCTTAGGAATCTGATATAGCATGTTCTCAAATCTAATCTGGATGTCTCTGACAGTTTCATCCTTAGTTTGATTTATATGCTCAAGTTCTTTTAATAGTGCTGGGATGTCTTCTAGTTGGATACCCCATTCCTCGAGAATGGTTTTCTCAAATTGCTCCATAGTCATGATGTTGGCATAAGGGAGGCTGTCATACCACTCTTTGGCATTGTGAGAAAGAGTGGTAGAGAAAAGTTTCATGACCACGTCTTCAACATAATCATCAACCGGGTAGGATAGAAAGAAACTCTAGAAGTTTCTCATGTGATAGTCAACTCTCTCTCTATCACCACCAGTGAATCCAGGGAGAAAATTTATGTATTCAAAGGGAATTTGTTGAGGGTACCCCAATATTTACTCATGTATAAAGGCTTGTAGTTCCTAGGATCCCATTTTTAAGTCATCATTGGCTTCGTCATCAGTGGAGTCACCAAATAGTTTTCTTGAAACTATCAAAGAAATAGGGAAAACACCCTAGCGGAGTTGCTAGGTAAGCTTGTCAGATAAGGCTCTTGAGGCAAATCTTACCGAAAATATTTGTCGTTTGAGGAGAATTGACTCAGTGTTCCCTGGAAATGGCTCCAAAATGTTATCACATAGTTTGTATCTAGGAAGAAAGGCTATAAAGTAGAAGGCCAAACTGGCGTAACATGAACCTATCCCACCCAATGTCACCATGATGGGAAAGTTCTTTCTCTTTAGGGAGGTGAGGCCCAGGGGAGAAATCCTCGATGACTTGGGGTTTGAAGAGGAAGAGGACGTCCCAGGCCTAGGTCATCTACACCTAGGGCCATTTTCTTTTAGGGTTTGATGAAAGAGCCTTGCCTTAGCAACACTCTCCCTCTTTAGGCCCTCTTGTGTTGATTTTGTATCTCATTTGAGCTAGTTGTTTGCCAGGAAGGAGGAGAGAGCACGAGGCCTTGCTTTAGCAACACTGGAGTGAGCCTCTCTCACCTAGGATTATGATTTTGAAGCCCTACTTTAGCATCACTTCAAAACTTATCCCTCTAGTCCTTTAAAATATCACCCCCTTCAACTCTTGTGCCCTTCACTTATGACTCCATTAAACCCTAAGGCACCGATCTAAGTCCACCAAAGTTGAAGTAAGAACTTGATCAAAACACTCTCAAAACTTTTCAATTGAAACCCTAACTACACTAACCCTAGCTATTGATGTCATCCTTGGTTATTACATATTTAATGCAACAACGTTTCATTTTATAAGAAATTGAATGATAGTTAAAGGAATTAATTGAGTTAAGTATCGATTTGTTGCATTGAATGCCTTATTGTTCTAGTATTTATTGGTGAAGTGACATTTACTTTCAAGTGCTATTTTGTAAACATTGACTTCGTCAACATTTACTTTCAAATTTCTTATATTGGATGTTAGATAGAATTATAAAGTACTAACCCATCAAAATATAACTTGCATATATTTGTTTGCTATTTTCTTGTTCAAGGATATGTGTTCTTCATTAGGGATTTACTTCATTATTGGTTTTTTAGCCGAGACTTTCTGTTTGGGTGGTGAATTTTGAGGGGGAAAGTTTGTCCTTATCTCATTATCCTTCTTCCTCCTCAAAACCACAGGTCACCAGGGATGTCTCCCCTAGGCCTAACCTCCCTAAAGAGATAGAACCTCCCCATCATGGTGACATTGGGTGGGATGGGTTCCTGTTACATCAGTTTGGCCTTCAATCTTATAGCCCTTTTCCTATCTACAAACTATGCGATAACAAGCGCGCACTTGGGTAAGTGTGTGGGTGTTGGTTACTATTCTTCTTTGTTACTCTTCTATTCCATCTGATTTTATTGACCCAGGGTTCATGTCTTATTTGGGTTTCCAACAAATCCTCTAAAACTATTGACCCTCCTAGTAAAACAGAAGGCAACAAAACACATATAGTGCACTATGAAATATCACCCAAGATATATTTAATGGGTGGCTATAAGACTCATGTGTTTACAGCCTAGGATTGAGTGTGAGATATGAGAATTGAATATTGAACCATTATTATAACTAGTAACCACAATGTACTTTTATTGATGAATAAGTAGACAATATAACGACTCATTCATTAAGTATAACAATAGAAACTGAAGACAATAAAGAGATGCATACGCTCATCACATAACATAGATGTTACCATGGTTCACCCCCTCCTAGGCTACATCCACAAAGATCTAGCTCTTGGCTCTTTTATTATAGTATTTTCACATCTACAGTGCCACACGCTTACAATCCTTCACAATTGGGTAAGATCTATATGAGGTGGACTAGATCGCACCAGGATCCTCAATCTAACCCTCAAGATCTACCTTCCTTCATATTCTCTAGCTCAACAACTTATACAAAATAGATCATACAACAAAATATTACATATTTCATCAACTCATGCATAACTAACAACAACAACAATCATAAGAACCTCCAACCTCGCTATGATACCTAATTATCGATATTTTTACATTTCCAACTCTTCAGCCATTACAATACATTACCAAAACCCTAAACCTACCATCGTTAGGTCTTCCCTACATGCGCACGTGTTTTTCTTCCTTCCAGCTGTCGCTTTCCTCATGCATGCTTTGTTTCCCAAAAATGCCTTGCTTTTCCTCTTTGGCCTGCCTCCAATAGGCCCCCAACATTGACATGTGGCTCATCATGAGCCACCTAACCTTTGTGTTCTTCCTCAATCTCCTTGGTGGTTGCCTGGAAATTTTCCTTGAGCTTTGTTGCCTATGTCTGCACATGCGTAGTCTTCTCCTTGAGTGTGTCCACTATTTGGACTGGAATTTCTTCACTGATCAATTCCACACACTCTGCTTGGGTTTGTGCTATATGTGCTTTGGCTACCTCTACCTATTCCAGGACTTCTTCTACCCACTCTTGTAGTGGTTCCATTTGAGCTTGATGTTCCTATTTCTATATTTGTGCAGTGGTGATCTTTTCCTGCAATTTCTTCATGTCCTGTGCTCCTTTGACGTGCTCTATGATTGGCATTGTATTATGCCTCTGCTTTAGGTCTTGGATCACTGTGATGATATTTTCTTCTTCCTTGTCCCACTTTTGGACCTGCTGATCCTTAGTCCAAAGTTGCACTTCTTTATCAAAAAAGTTAGCTACTATGCTGACCTGCTTCTCTATTTCCTGTAGCTAGGCTGTTGCTTCCTACTTCCTTTTCTCCTTCACTGTTGGTGGAGAGGTTGGTGTGAGATGTTCTTAGAGATTCTCTATCTCCTTGTGATATTGATCGATTTCCTGTGAAATCCGATCAATCTTTTCAGCTGATCTGATTTCATCCCTCTATGCGGCCTGTGGAATATTCTCATATGTTCTTGCCACTTTATTCTCCAATCCTTTTATACTCTCCCTTTCCTCTTGGGTCTCTAACTTATCCCACTCATAGAATATTTCTAGCGTGTCCCATTTTTCTGTTGCCTTCTGCAATTCAACTAAGTCTTTGTTTGCGCGAGACTGTACCTCATGGTTTACGCTAACCTACAACTTGTGTAGTGCCCTAGATGATATATGTGTCAACACCAATTAGATTTGGTTCAAGTCCTTCAGAGGTTTCTTCCCCACGATCTCATCCATGTGCAACATATTGGGTGTGATGTGGAATGTTGCATTCAAATGTAGTATTGTATGGACTGGATCTCATTCTTATTCTTCCATTCTCTCTTTGTCTGCAGTGTTGATGGTTTTGTTCCCTTGTTGCTACCTGCTACCTACATTTCCATGATTTTCTTGAGGAACTACTGCATGTCTTCCATCTCCCCTTGAATCCTATCTCTGTGGTGCACAGCATGGTCAACATCCTCAACTATACAATCCTTGACCATTTGGGCTATAATTTCCCCATTATCATCCATGATTGTATACTCTGGAGGTGTTCTTTGGGCCTTTGTTTTCTTGCATACTCCTCCTTTATGCATGGCTGACCTCTTGTTTCCCCTTGGTTCCTATGATTTGAGACTTTATATGGTCCCTTGCTTGACCTCTTCCATTTTCTATTGTTCTTTGGCTGATTACATATTTTCCTTCTTCCCCTTCTGGGTCCCTGTCTTTGTTGTCCCTTCGTCTATTTGGTTTGTCTTTGTCTGGCCCATCCTCCATTTCTTCGGGACTTGGATTTCTTGAGGCTGTGTTTCTCCCTGCCCTATCTCTTCTTCTGCTATTCTCTCTGGAAACTCCTGGGTGAGGACTGGAATCCTCCATTCATCTTCCTAGTCTTTGATCACCAGGTCGATGTCACCCTCGGTGATATAGTAGCGCATTTGTAGCCACTGTTTATCGGGATCCTTCCATGCCTATAACCACATTGTATGTCACGTGGCCTTGAATTTGGTGATGTCCCTATACCACACGATAGCCTCTAGTGTTATTCTCCACATTTTTTTGATGGCTTCCCACAGGTCGCTTAGGTATCCCTCAAATATGGACCCGTTCATCCTTTTGTGCTTAGCACCCGATGTAGCTCTCAACAATAAGTATCTTGCTCCCTGATTTGGCTTGGGTCTGGTACACAAATTTACATACCTTGGTTCCTTCCAACCCATAAAGGCTATTAACTTGATTTGCGCACTGAGCTACAACTACGACAACTCTAGCTGAAACTTCCTCCCTGCTACATTTTTTGTAGCAACTTACAGGATAATATTTTCACACCCAATTGTGTTGCGACATCATTGATTCTCTTGATAATGATACCTTGTGTCCCCCTATTAGTACCATGCTTCTTCTTCATCTCTTTTTCTAGTGATTTCTCCCTGGTTTTTTCATCCAGAAACTGCGCTGGATCCATGCCCCGGGATGGCAATCCTGTTATGTTGGAAATAATCTCTATGTCTATTGAGAAGAGCTTGTCCAACCATATGTCCCTGCCATGTGTGACTGCTAACAACTGTTTGACGCACACGGTTGCGTATTGACCTTTGCCAAAATGGGGTAGGTCCACCAGACCTAAAATCCCTGTTTTCTGCAACCCTGTTTCCCATTGGAGTGGTTGATCAATCGGTTCCCAACATGATTCATGCCCATAGTCTCTAAGTATACCTTCTTTGCAAGTTCTGCAAACTTGTCTGTGTCTGCTACATCATGGTATGAGTATTTGAGCTTCCCTATATGACCCAGGAGGTTTGGTCCTACCTGTACCCCATCTGGTATATGCGGTAGAATGATTGCTATGAGAGGTTTCTTATGAGGTGACCTGGGTACCTGCAGCTTGTCTTTCTTGGCGGTGGTGGCTGGATCGAAGTTCCAGTGGCTCTCAGTTGTTCCTCAGAATACCATTCCGGTTGACATGTGACATCTTTGACTATTCCTTCTAGTGGATGGTCTCATATGGTTGTTTGAGACTTGTTTGGCTTGATTGCTGGTTCCTGATTCATCGTCATTCCATTGACTTTCAGAGCTTCTTCGGTTTTCTCTGGTTGCACTTCCTTCAGGGTTTTTGCTTCAAAGTTTTGTGGCTCCTATACCTCTTCCCTTATATCAATATTTGTGCCCTATGGTGATGGCTATTGGTTTTCTTTCACTATAGGTGTAGGATTCATCGGTTCTATTTCTAGAGATGGGATTTCGTTGACATTGACGATCTCTGGCGGTTGTTGTTCACTTTCTTCCAAATGTACTCGTGACCTGGTTTTAACTCTGGTTGGTCTGGCAGTCTGGCTCTCTTTCTATTGGCTTTGGTGGTGCCATGGAGGTGAATGTCCAACATTGGCTAGGTTTGACCGGTCTCTGTGACCTCTGTGAACTCAAATTTGTGCTTTTTATGTGAGATCGGAAGAGAAATGTACTCGTGACCTGGTTTTAACTCTGGTTGGTCTGGCAGTCTGGCTCTCTTTCTATTGGCTTTGGTGGTGCCATGGAGGTGAATGTCCAACATTGGCTAGGTTTGACCGGTCTCTGTGACCTCTGTGAACTCAAATTTGTGCTTTTTATCCTCTATTACTCTCTGTATGCTCTCTTTTCCCAAATGGATTCTGTGCTCCTACGTCCGTGTGTTGTATGGGAAACACATAAAACTTATTGATGACGCTTCCTTAATTATGGGGTCAATGCATCTCCAGTGGTTTCGTACTTTCCATTACAATGCCTTGCCATCTCTAGTTGGCATGATTAATGTGGCATCCCATCGGTCCTTTCTGTCCTTTAATTCCACCTAACATTGTCTTGTCGTACTTCTTTTGCCGACTTTCCTTTTCTCGCTTGTTTATCTTTGGACATGGAATTTGTCCTTCTCCTCGTCGAGTTTGTGTTCCTAAGTGTGTGTGACCTTTATGTCTTTTGGTGCATTGCACCTCTATTGGTACTGTTTACAATTTTGTTTATTTTTTATTTTTTATTTATTTATTTTTATTGCGCGGTGGGTGCTCGACTCTCCTTGTACAACTTCAGTTGGATCCCATTGATCATCCCTCTGAGTTCTGTGCCTGATAAGTCTTTCAAATGTACATATCCTCCATCTGTGAAATATTGTACTTCGTATGGTCCTAGCCAGTACATTCTTAGCTTTCCTGGGTGCTGAAGTGATTTTCTATCATACATTAGTACTAGATCTCCTTCCTTGAAAGTTTAATCCTTGATGTGTCTATCGTGCCAAGCTTTATCTCTTGCTTTCTAAACTTGTTGGTGGAACCCTACTAATATCCAGTCTTCTTCCATGGTCATTAACTGATTCAGTCACTCCTGTACTGCACCTCATTCTGTCATGTGTGTAATGGTTGCTACGCGTAAGCTTGTTACTAAAAATTCTAATGACACCACTGCTTCTTGGCAATAGACCAATTTAAATGGCATGTTCCCTGTCAACTTTTTTCATGTAGTCCTATAGTCCCATAGTACTACTGGTACTTTGAGGTCCCAATCATCCCTGTTAATGTTATAGATATTTGTCAGTGCATTCTCCATAATTTTGTTAAATGCTTCCACTATGCCATTTTCCTATGGGTGATATGGTGTACTCTTCTGATGATGGACTTAAAACTCTTCAGTCATAGCGTTGATAGTGTTGTTTATGAAGTGCGTGCTTTGGTCTCTCATCAAAATTCTTGGGCACCTAAATCGAGTGATTACTTGTTCAAATAAAAAGTGTACTATTGTTTTTGCACTACAATCCTTTACTGGTGCAGCTTCTGCCCATCTTGTTAAATACTCTGTCGTGGTGATAATGTACCTAGCTCCTGTTCTTTTTGCTGGTGGGTTGATTGGTCCTACAAAGTCTATTGCCTACTTGTTGAATTCCTGCAATTTTACTTGTGGTCGTAATGGCATCTAGTCCCTTTTGTTGGGTTTTCCTACTCTTTGACAGACATTGCATATTTTACAGTACTCCTTCAAGTCTCTGTGAATTGAAGACCGCCATAGTCCTACACACAATACCTTCTCACGATAGCTTTTCCTACATAATTCCCTCCTGCTATTCCTTCATGAGATTCTTCTAAAACTCGTGGTCTTTCATGTTCTAACACTTATCTTCATAAGATGCTATATGCACCCATTTTGTATAAATGTCCTGCGATCAATTGATAGTCTACATCCCAGACTTCTAGGTTTTTCTTCTGTGCGGTGTTATATTCTTGCAGCGCTGTACCTATGCTCAAGTATTGAATGATATCTGCGAAGTGGTCATCAATAATTTGGACTGAAAATAACTGTACATATGGAAAGTTGTCTTCTAGATTCGTAGGTTCTTCTCCATTTGTGACTCTTGATAGGTG
>CBVK0102438705.1:0-10596 GCA_900067695.1 Picea abies | reverse complement strand
TCTCGTCGTGGCTCGAACTATAGGTTAATGATTACCTAGTTCGAGAGATCTAGGATCTCATGAGGGAAGACTGTGATAGTCGCTCACGAAGATTCTAAGGGGTGTTCAATAAGGCAGGTTCCTTATTTCTTAGAGGCCCTTAGTATCCCACAAGGTATCCCAATAAAGTATTGACTCCAAGGGAGGACGTCTATCAAAATCAGTCAAAAGGTGACTGGCACCCTTGGAGCATGTAGTGCGTCTTGAAGGGCACGTCACATAGATGAAACTAGAATAAAGGCGAGTGGCACCCTTGGAGAATGTAGTGCATCTTGAAGGGCACGTCGCGGTTTTAACATCGGTGAGTCAATGAACCTATGTACCTAGAAAAAAATCTCTCATTTTAACCTAGTTAGCCTTAAGATAATTGTCACATTAGTAATGTTTTAAAAAAAAATTACAAGATTTCCATTAAAAAAAAAATTTTTTTAAGCTTGTCGAACTTAAAGCCTACGTCTAAGTAGGTGATGAGAACTAAAATTTAATTAAGAAAGTAACATAGGGGGGGTGAAGAAAATGAGGGTGAAATTAAATTTAAAAATTAATGGAGTAATAAATTATTTAAAAGATTAATTGTTGGCTAAGTACAAACTTGCTAATTTAGAACTTAGACCGAAAAGAGGAAACTTAAATACAAAAGGAATGTGGAACATAGAAGGGAATCTATTCTAGAAAACTTTCTAATTTCGAACTCAACTAAGATTTAAGAAAGTTGTCAGTCATTAAGGGAATGTAACGGAATAAAGGGACATCGAGGAGTGTTTTTAGGAACGCTTTTAGGTGGGTGAGGGAAATTGGAAAATTAAATTAAATTAATAAATAAATTTATGGAGTAACTAAGGGATCGGGTGAAAAGTGTATGGGGGGGAATGTTCCTAATAAAAATTTAATGAAAAGAAATTAATGTGCATATGGGAAACTAGTCACTAAGAGAATTATATAAAATAAATGGCGGGGGAGGAGAATGGATCACTTCTAGTATGAGTAAGGTTATGTTGTCGGATTTTACTCTTGAATGGTTTTCCTTGTGGGATTTGGGATAACCGGCTTAGATAGAGAGTGGTAGCTCGACCTTGCGAGGAAGGTTGGGAGCTAGCTTTCTTTGGTTGAGTGTGTGGCCCCTTTGCGACTTGGGGGGCTCATGGAGAAGAAGAGTACCCCTAGCGTTGGATGGGAGGTATTGGTGAGGTCTCAACGGTTATAAAGAAGGAGTTGGATAGAGCACAAGTGTGGGACAACAAATTTGGATTTTCCAACCACCGGTTAAGGTACATGTTTTTAAATTTTGCATTATAAAGTATTTAAATCTTTGTATGTGGATTTTTACATCGATGGAAGTGGCATTGGTTTTTTTATTTGTGTGTGAATTTAAGGGTTCCTTTCTCCCCTTTTTATTTGATGCAGGTGCCCTTCGCCCATCCTTAGTTGTGTACTCTTCCAAATTTTTGTGTTTGGTTTTTGAACCTCTGATATTGGTTTATTTTTCACTGCATTTGTTCCTAAATCCTTCTGCGACAATTGCCAATAACTCCAACGACGATCTGTGAATCCCTTTCTATGATGCTCTTGTCACAGAGAATTAACCCTTCTCCAATGTTCATTAGTTCTCTAAAAGGGGTTACCCTATTGTATTTGATTTTTTTGTGTTTTAAATTTGTGTTCTTGGTTACAGTGTTATGTCGAAGACTGCTTGTAAAAGAGCCCTGTTTTGTTTTTTTTTTCGATTCTTTTTGGTATCTTTTGTTTTTATGAAAGGCTACTCTATTGATATAGAGACCAAAGTGAAGTTCGTTCCTCAGGAAGGTTCAACTGAGTGTTAAAACTGAATTTTATTCACAATGCCCACCTCCCTCAAATGTTCTTTACTACTTATCCCTATTTTTCAATCCAAACTTTAAGATATCCATTATGTTTAATGTCGGGTGAGGCAGGGAGAGTTCTGTATAGTTAAAGTTAGAATCTCTCGTGAAAATTTCTCTGGTATCACATATTTTCATGGGAGTTGTGACTTGTTGGATGGTTTGTTTTTTCACTTCTACATTATCTTTTCACTCAGCCCTTAGAAGGTATATATTTTCATTTTCAAAAATTTTCGCAGTTATATATATATACCTATCATTGTTCATCAATTACCTGTATCCACAACTATTTCACTTATTTCATGGCATTGGATGATGTAGTTAAGCACATTTTGTTATATTTGTACATATTCTATGTAGTCTACCTCCTCATGTTGTTGGGAATTCTCTACCTATTATGTTTGTTATGTCTATTGGTTCTATTTCAGAGTTGGGCTACTTTCTGTGGAACCACTACATAACCCTTTATGTTTTGAATAAAACGCTTAAGATTTTTATTAATATGTACATGTGTCTTTGTTAAAAAAGGGTCATCCAAATGGTTTCCAGAAGATGTAGAAAAATTTTAGTTAACTTTCTTATTCAAACCATCATCTATCTTTTTAAATTTTGATTTCATTTAAATAATTCTTAGTGGAGATTTTTACAAGATTTGCAAATTTGATTGATCATGATCATGCTCATGCAAACATAAACCCTCCTCAGGCAGTTGCAACTTCTTCTTTTTTTAAATTGAAATTGTTTCCTCTGCGTCTTCTCGATGCCTGGTGCATCTCCTTTTTCCCCAGTGCCATTGTCTTGAATATGGGGTTTTACCCCTGCAAACTTTGTGTTTTTGTATGTGTAAAGAGGCCAAGCATTACATCTCATAATTGTTCGTACACATTTTGAAACCCGTGGATTCCTTGCATCTGTGTAGAGAGGGAGATAACAGTCTTGTTGAATGAAAAAAAAATGCTCTTACAACTCAGCTTTACTGGCATTCCCTGCATTTGTAATCATAGCCTTAAATTCCTTCACGCTCAGCTTTAATGGCCTATTTATTTCCTTGTTGTATTCCTTCCCTTGACGCCCACGCGCAACTTACTGAATTTTTCCTTCCCTTGCTTGCATTCAGAGCCTTAATGCTCATGCCCAGCCTTTAATGACAAACTCATTGCTAGTATTAATTTAAGACTGAGATAATATAGAAAGTGTGTTTCACTAAGTAGGTTTTAATAATTAAGTTTATTTCAATTTTGATTTACCATTAATTTAAGACTTAGATGTTATAGAGAGTGTGTTAAGTAAGTATGTTTTAGTAAATAAGTTCATATCAGTTCTGATTTATTATTGATATAAGACTTGGATATTATAAAGAGTGTTCTTAAGTGAGTGTGTTTAAGTAAATAAGGTTGTATTAATTCTGAATTATTGTTTAAAGTTTCTATTAATTTAAGACTTAGATAAATAGAGAGTGTGTGTTTTAGAGGTTGCGAGAATAATTATTACACTCTTTTCTATAATCTAATTTCACTTAGTAACATGTTGTGTTATTTATGATTGTTGACATAGATTTTTCACTCTAAGGAATTATGTTGTGTTATTTATGATTGTTGACATAGATTTTTCACTCTAAGGAATTAAGGCCTACTTGGGGTGTTATCCTTGAAATAAGGAGAAGTGTTATAGAGATTTCCTTTAGATTATCACTTGGAAAATGAAAAGGGTATATGTAATTTGTTATCATTAACTATAACTTGTTATTTGAGAAGAGGGAATGTTCAATATCCTTTAGACATACCTAAAATAATAATAAAAAAGTGACTGTCACTAGATTTACCTTTTGGGTCAAGAATATTTTTATTAATTTAGGTTGCATCTTATAAGAAAAGGGAATGGTTGCTTCTTAATGAATTTTAGGTATTAATTTATTTCTTTATTATTGGTTTCCATTATTGAGTTGATAGTAAATAGTTCAATATTGGGTTATCTTGTTAGTATTGCTTGCAATTAGATGTGTGGTTATCTTGTTGTTAGGTGATGCACTTGAATTCCCATATTTTAGACGGATGATTGATGATTATCATACTCTTGCGCAAATGGATTATGTTCATAATTGAGTTTTAGATTTTATCCCTGTGCGCAATCAGATTTTATGTATTAATGAATTATGGATCCCCATCTTTACTTGTGTTATATATTTATCAATGAATATTGGACTAACCACCTTTTGCGCCATTAAATTTTAGTGTATGATTGAGGTAGACATTAGATCTCTTTCACTTATGATTTGTAGGATGGGAGGATAGTCATTATATTTTTATCTGAGTAAATGTTCGTAGATTTATTCAAGCTTCATGATGTGCCAACACATTATGTGTTTTATGTTTATATGTTGATATGACTTTATTGTTGACGTTATTTCCCCAATGCTTTGAAAAAAATGTTACTAGTTGTACGTCGTTTTTGTGTTGTAACGGTCAAGGGTTGTTACACCATATGACATATCTACATTGGGAAATTGGTGGCCTCCTTCAAATTTGAACCTACACTTTCTTCGAGAGAAAGGAGTCTTTCATTTGGATACGGAACCTAGATCATTATCATTACTAAGCCCCTATGGATCCATATCTCCTAGAATATCACATAGTGGCCTTTGAGGACATATGTCGAATTAAAGAATCAACCCTCAATGTATTGGATCCAATGAAATTCAAATATGTCTATGCATGAAGAGTTTATGAAATGAGTAGAAAGAGTAAGAGAAAGACAAAGAGATACATCTTAAACAAACAAACAAATTAAAATAATATCATTCCACTAAAGAAATGGTACTTATAATAAACTCAGGCTAATCCCATAACAAAATATGTCATAATAAATTATGATTTCATTGACAACAAGGTCAATGTTTAAGTGGATTTTTTTTCTAAGCATCAAAGATTGACGATGGGTCCCGAGTTCACACATGTGAGCTCCATTTTAGAGAAATACAGTTGAAGGGGGCATGGGCATTAGTGAACAACTTGACATAAGTTGACGAAAAACACCAACACTATCACATTAGAGATGTGCAATAAATATTGTTGAAGAAGGATCCATGGCTTGACATCTATGAATTTGATGAGCAACATCATTGATGATTTGTTGGAGCAATCATTATCTATAAGTGATTTAATCACTCAAACCTGTGTCTTAATTTTAATTAAGTTTCAATCAATTTTGAAGTTTCTATATTCAAAGTAAAGATATATTGGTTTAGAGTAGAATGGTTTACTATAAACTTTTCATCAATTAATAGGAAATAACTAAAGTTCATGGAATTAGTACAATGATTAGTTCCTATGTTGATCGTGATGGATACATGACATTCATAATTGTATATTGGTTTAGTGTATAATGCTTTATTGTAAACTTTTCATCAATTAGAAAGCAATAATTGAAGTTCATGGAATTAGTGCGATGATTATTTTCTTTGTTGATTGTGATGGGTACATACATTCAGAATTGTTACGATAAAAAATATTAGAAATGAGACAGCTATTCAATAATCTCCAATTTAGTGATCTGGGGAATTTGCAACTTGTTGCAACCGAAACATGGTTATTTAGAAGGCATATTGTAGTGGGTGCAATCCCCACATCACGGATCCTTTGGTATAGATGGTTTAGAAGTGGAAGGTAGTAGATTGAACATTTAATGGTCAATTTAATCACAAGTAGGTAAATATGTGTACATTTCTTTGTTCTTAATTTAATTTCATTTTTTCATCGAGTGGCACTTTCCACAACCCAGTATGAGGGAGATGGGTAATTCCTTCCATTCTCAACATGGAGTTGACATGTGGCATTTAATAAAATTATTAATGAAAAATATATATTTCAATGTCCAATTTCCACTTTAAGTAAAATATTTTTATATCAACTTTTTTTTCGAGAAAAGAAAAAAATTTATATTCCAAAATAAAAGTAGAATATACATATCTCTGTCCCTCTTAGGATTGACCATCTCTTAAAAGTTTTTGTTGATTTTCTTCCTATACATAATATTTCTTCATAAAAATATCACCCATGTTTCTTTTATTTCTTACATTAGATACCGAGAAACATAGATGATGTTAAGTCTATAAAAGAAAATACATATCCCCCAAGGGTTGTCCTTCATAGAATTCTTAAAAGTCAAAAGTATTGTCAACCGGCATGAGATATTCCTTTGATAACTTTTATGCATCAAAGTTGAGCTCCATGTAAATATGACAACATGAAAACCACTCCAGTTCTAATATGAATGAGAGAATCTATGAAAACAATGGCTTGAGACTCGCCACCTACAAAAAATATTTTCCATTGACCCAGTCTGTAACAACCTTTGAATCCCCTAGAATATGAACTTTTCTCAAGTTCAATGAGTTTACCACATCTTTTATTGGTTTTTTCGTTGAAGACAAATTTGTGAGAAAACATATTGAAATTACAATTATAAGACAAATGATATAAGGAATTTAAGATGGAATTAGAAAATTGAGTGATAAAAATTCCTAAATATGATGGATATACCTTGGATGACAATGGCTTATTAAAATTTCACGAAATAATTTACGTGCCATCCAATGATGAGATTCAAAATTTAATTTTAAGAGAAGTTCATAGAGCGGTTTATATGGCTCATCTAGTAGTAAAGAAGATGAATGTGAATTTTAAACCATTGTTCTTTTGGAATGACATGAAGAGAGGTATAGTTAATTATGTATCTATATAGCTTGCATGTCATCAAGTTAATGTTGAGCATCCAGACCCAGTAGGATTATTACAACCACATGTGAAACCATAATCAAAATCGGAAGCAATTTCGATGCATTCTATAGTAGGATTATTGATGACATCAAAGAGACATGATTCTATATTTATAGTAGTAGACACCCTAAATAAAAGTGTAAATTTCATTCCATTAATAATACTTATAAAGCATCAAAGATTGCAAGAGTATTTATCAACAAGATAGTAAGATTGCATGGAATTCCAAAGAAGATAATTTATGAGAGAGGGTTAATGTTTACTGGGATATTTTGGACAATTTTCAAGAGGCATTGGGAATTTGTAACATCCCACTCTTCCATGCACTGAGCGAAGTTCTTCTTTGAAGACACTTTCTTGCAAGTGATCTAGATTATTATACTATTGGTCGTTTGATTATGATTATGAGGCATTATGGATGTGATTATATGTTATTTTGTGTATTAACATAGACAGGTGTTATTCACTGGGTTCTACTAGTGTGTAGGATTTTGGAACCCGACGATGCAGAGGCATCAACGAAACCCCTTGGACTCTGGATCGTGTTAGGGAGTGAAATATTGGGGTTGATTGTTGTAGATATGACATATGTACATCTGATTAGATATTACGATGATTGATTATTATTGCTGACATGATTTGTTGATGATGCAGGCTGACGATATTTTTTTGAACATACTCACATGTGGAGTAGAGGAGTCACGGATGAAAACCAGAGACCTTGAGGGAGAGGTGTGGACAGTAGCCCTGCCATAGCCTACTAGCACTCTCGTTGTGGCTCAGACTATAGGTTAACGATTACCTAGTTCAAGAAGACCCACGATGTTGTGAGGGAAGATTATGATGATTGATTATTATTGCTGACATGATTTGTTGATGATGCAGGCTGAGGATAACTTGTCGACCAAACTCACATGTGGAGTAAAGAGGTCACGCATGACAACCAGAGACATTGAGGGGGATGTGTGGAAAACAACCCTACCACAACCTACTAGCGCTCACGTCGTGGCTTGAAATGGAGGTTAACGATTACCTAGTTCGAGAAGACCCATGAAGCCATGAGGGCAGACTGCAACAATCACTCACAATGATTCTAAGAGGTGCGTAATAAGGCAAGGGCCTTATTCCTTAGAGTCCCTTAGTCTCCCACAAGATCACCTGGTGGATTATTGACTCCGAGGTTTTTTTATGTCTACCAAGTCAGTCAAGAGGCAAGTGTCACCCTTGGATCACGTAGTGCATCCTTAAGGTCACATTGCGCAAGGAAAATAGAAAGAGGCAAGTGGCACCCTTGGAGCACGTAGTGTGTCCTAAAGAGCATGTTGCACAAGGAAAATGGAAAAAGGTGAGTGGAACCCTTGGAGAAGCTAGTGCATCCTGAAGGGTACATCATGATTTCAACGGGTAAGTGAATAAACCTAATCGGCCTTAAAATGAACGATGTGATAAGTAAGGTTTAAAAACAATTTCCCTAATAAAAATGTCGCCTAACCTAGTAAATTAAATATAGGTCTAAGTGATACTTGTGGTAAAAATAATAATAATAATAATAATCATAATTAAACATGTGATGAGAAGGGGGTAAGAAATTCAATTAATTTATTAAAATCAAATTACTTTGGGGGATTAATTTTTAAAAAAGAAATGATTGTTTTTCTGCATATGCTAATTAAACTTCATTAATTAAAAAGAGAAAGAGGTGGTTTTTCCATGCTTGCTAATTTGAGTTTTATATAAAAACAAAAAAGAGTGAAACTTAAAAGAACTAGGAAACTAAGGGAAAAAGGGGAAACATAAAGAAAAAGGGAAACGTAAGGACAAAGCAGAATGACTAACTTAGTAAGGAATCTTTCCTTTAAGAACTTTCTAAATATGAACTCAACTAGGAATTTAGTAAGGGCATAAGTCACTTAAAATGTGTAAGGGAATATGGGGACACAAGGGAGCAATTTTAGGAATTCTTTTAGGTGGGTGAGGGAAATAGGAATAATGAAATTAATTTTTGGTTCAACTAGGGGGATGGGTGACATGTGTATGGCGGAGGTTTTTCTGAATTAAATTAATGAAATATAAATTAAATGGGAATTTGGGAAAGAAAACACTTAGAAACTCTATAAAAAGGATGGAGAAGAAGGACCATGGATCTCATTTTTGGATGTGTAGTGTTACACTGCAGAATTTTTTTCTTGGCTGACTTATCTTGTGGGAGTTGGGATACCCAACTTGGGTAACGAGTGGTAGCTCAACCTTGTGAGGAGAGTTGAGTGTTAGTTGTTCTTTGGTTTAGTGTGCATGGCCCCTTTGTGGATCGGGGGAGCTCAAGGGGAAGAAGAGTACCCCTAGCGTTGGCTGGGAGTTACCAGTGAAGTCACATCGATCGGCAAGCGAGAGCTGGACAGAGTGCGCTGGACAATGACTCGAAGCTATCGCCTTGGGCTATGATATGCATGCGTTTATTTTGAATGGTTTATTAATTTTGTTCTTGCGTTTTCATTACTGTACTTCTATTGTGTAAAGAAATTTGTTTTACTCATTGTTTTTAATTAAGAACTTAAAGTCATCATAGCATTACGCTTGCTGCATTGAATCGATTTCCTTGGTAACCCAATCCATGATCGCTAAGACTATTCTATTATGTTGTATTAATTATTATGAAGAGATTGTTCTTTATCTTCCATCCTTATCCCTATATCATCATTCCATGCCTAAGCAGTCGGCAAGGAGCCGAATCAACAATCATCACTTCAGTGTTAATAGACCTATAGATTCTAATGCCCTTCTTTTCTATGCATGGATGATGAGAGAAGGATAACGTTTTCCCAACCATATACCTTAATTCTCTCTGGGTTGATTGATTTGTGGCTGAATGATTAGTCCTTGTGCCTTCTTGGGTTGAGTTGCTCTGTATTTTTGTTGATTATCTTTGTGCTTTATCTCTGCAATTTTTATTGATAAATCCCAGCACTTGTTGGGTATCATCCCTGTGATTTTAAGGATGAATCCCAGTGCTTGGTTGGTATTTTGAATGCATTTTACATGTGTTGAATGTGGTGTAATTTATTGATTGTGATTTCTTGATGTAGTGATTGTGATTTTTATACTGTAATAGCATTTTATTTATATATTGATTTCGAATTTTACCATAGCGAATTTTTCCACAGAATTCCTTTGATAGAATTGTTATATTTTTTTTTAAATACCTTTGACATAGCTATCATATATTAAACTCCACGAATCTATTAGCATACTACAAAAATTTTTTACCGTACCCACTCAGCAAATTGGGGGCTTGATCTCTATGTTGTTTTGGTATGATTAAACTATGCATTCGATTCATATCTGCATGTAAGCAACTTCATTCTTTTTTTTTCAGTTATGGATAATCCATGTGTCCTCCCTAGAATTGAACTTTGTGATCATACCTTTAATTGAGAACGAAATCTTATCTGAAAAGACAGAATTATCATAGATGCAAAGGACAACAATTTATTAGATTGTGTTTCCAGCACATATTGACTGCTTTTATTTCCTTTCTCTCTGCGTTTGGTTACTTAGAAGAATTTCGGATTTTCAAACCAGCGAAATTCCGTGCCTCTGCATGGAACCTTCACCATTTAATTTCTATTGATTCTCTGTATTTTTCATGAGAGAAGGGTGACTTGTGTTATGCACGTTCTCCCAGCAAATTGGTGTTCTTGATCTCTGCCAATTTACTCCATTTGCACAACATTTTCATCCTTCTAAACGTCAAATTTTGCCCAATTTTAATTCCGCAAATATCATGTTTTTAATCTCAGCAATTAATACAGTAAGCATTCTATGGACAACAAATCCGTACTTGAATGGGAGTGACTATGTACAATTGATTTTAATGGTTGTGTTAGGGTCCTATAATTATAGGCGAGTCGATACTTCGACTGTTA
>CBVK0102438679.1:0-17266 GCA_900067695.1 Picea abies | reverse complement strand
AATACAAGTTATCCTCTTGAACCGACTTGTCTTCTAGGGTTATTAGCCAACTAGTTAGGGTTTCTTCTTGCTTCCCGGAATATTCTATTCTCATTAGGTTTACACGTGGAGGTAAATACCTCCCGCAGCTACCATAATATCAACAAGATCAACACTTTACTTTATGCATCTTGCTTTTTTTTAGAGGAGCCGTCTTTGGGGCTCCTGCTTTGTATCAACATCATTGTATTTGGCAGTCCATTGACCTACTTTAGTGGTCATTAGTTGGACATTAATAAATTATTTTATCTTATCTGAAACAATAATAATAAAGGGTTTTTAAAGAGCAAACTATTTTTTGTGTTCTTACAGTTATTTAGGCAAAGGTGCTAAAAATGAAATTCAATGGTGGTTTCAGATACGCTGACATGAAACAAATAAATATAATTCCTTTAAGATAAGTAACATACTTAACTCGTTATGCATTGTATTGATCTGTCCCAGAATTCCTAACAGACTTTTCTAGGCAATGGTGCATTTTCACACTAAGAAAAATCTTACAGGCAGGTATCCCTGCAAGATTGCTAAGATTTGTTCTGAGATTAAAGTCGTTTGAGGTCATTAACTACAAAATTCTGCAGCTGGCAATCTCAATTATAGGCCACTACATGTTTCTGCCTTATTAACCTTGAGTCCATGAGTATACCTTTAAGTGACCTGAATTATATAATACAGCAAAAATGAACATATTGTATCACATTGCAAAGGATGTATTGAGGTAACCAGAGAAAACAAACTATCATTATGGTAACTAAAGAACACTTGCTTTACTTGTGGGTGCCTTGTTTCCCCTTTTTTGTTGACTGTATTAAAACAACCAAAAAATGGCAGAGTCAATCAGCAGTTCCACTGACCAAGCTGGATCTCAAACCAGGCTTGAAAACAGTGGACTTTTTTTGTTCAACGTTTACATCATATGGTTTTGGGGTTGTTGAGCATTCAAATTTTGTTGTAAACATGTGTTTCTTATGAGGAATTAAAAAATATTGATGAAATATTTAGGAGATTTCTATATTTTTAAATTTGTGTAATTTACCATTTTACTTTATGTATATATCATAGTTATTTGGTCAACCATTTTTTCCCATTTTTAAGGTCCACCATAACATATTGTACGAAAGTTGTGACTGTGCTTATCATAGATATTTGGCATTTTAGGGACTAGAAAATGCCTTTAAGCATAGTAGAGTCAGTCAACAGTTCGATTGACCAGGCCAGACTTCAAACCAGGCTTGAAAACGGTTGAATTTTTTTGCTCAACATTTACATCATGTGGTTTTGGGGTTGTTGAGTGCAAGATACCAGATATATAAAATTTGCAGAACAGAAACGAAATGCTAGAAATAACAGAATAACAGTAAAATATCCAGCATAATCTTCACAATACATATTATATCCGAATACATTAATCTACCTATGTGCGGGTTAGGACCTTAACATTGAGCATTCAAATTTTGTTGTAAACACGTGTTTCTTACAAGGAACTTAAAATTATTGATGAAATATTTGTAGTTTTATTTATCTTAAATTTGTGTAATTTACCATTTTACTTTCCGTATATATCGCAGTTATTTTGTCAACTATTTAGTCAGTGGCCACCTCTCCTGACCACCTCCCCACGTTTAGGTATTCTCTAGACACAGTGGGCCACCTCTCCTGACCACCTCCCCCCGTTTAGGTATTCTCTAGATACAGTGGGCCACCTCCTGCAAACTAAGCAGGACCTAAATAGGGTTATCCATGAGGACATCTATCAACAGTACATTCAGGTTTCATGGACTTCACCTCTGGAGGGCCTCGGCCCTAAAGATGGCCTTATACAGGGATAACTACATGTAGTTGCATGATGGCCTCATTGTTCGACCCACATACACACACGCATTGGGCATGCCCTCAAGATCCCCCTTGGCTAGTTCAGACAGGGTTCACATTACCTTCGGGTCAAAACAGAGCATCATCTTCCTTGCCCTGACAGGATCTGGCAGCTTCACCACCTGCAAGACACAGTTGGAGGATCACCTCATCTTCAGATGCCCCATTTATTATGAGATCCAGGGAAGGTTCCACTGTATGCAAGACACGGTTGGAGGATCACCTCATCTTTAGATGTCTCGTTTATTATGATATCCAGGGAAGGTTCCACTATATATACCAAGATTCAGATGGGTCCCTTTCTACATTTTTTTATTATCCAAAGTAAGAGGTGTCTTGCTAATTTTATGAAGGAGGTGTTCAGTCGTTGATCGCAAGCCCTTCTCGGAGCTCCTTGTCCTAACTTGACCAGGAGGATCACTTCCTTCTTTCCCGTTATCTGGGGTACTCCGGAGCAGAAACAGCAGCCAGAAACTCAAACTCTTCCAGCTATCAAATCTATGTGGACCTGGGCCAGAAACTCAAACTCTTCTAGCTATCGAATCTATCAGGACCTGGGCCTCCTTCCTAGATGGGGCATCCTTCTCTCGAGAGGCTTTTGAGGAGTTCTCGTCCCAGAACACAGGGTGGGAGCCACAGTACTAACAGACAGCATAGTTCTAGTAGATCCCATATCCAAAGACAGACACAACCTGCCTCCATTCAGAGTAGTAGTCCCCACACTTTGTCGAGTAGACAAGTAACTTATTCAGAGTTTCTTCACATAGATGCACATCAAAAGATCCCACCAAAGATTGTGCAGCAGGGCCCCCTTACTCCTGATTATTCTCCAGGCGACTTTCAGGGGCGTTACGTTGATTGAAGACTCAAAGGAGGAGACTTCCCTCCCTTTTCTTTCGACCTGGGCCTCCAGTTCCAATTCCACCTAACATCCTCTTCCTGACAATGTTTTCACTATTATACTCATTTCATTTTTCGTTCTACATCAGTTCTTACATCTTTGCTTCTTATTGCTAGATTAGATCTAGGAGATGCTACAGCACTGCCACTTTGTATTACACTGGTGTTACTCCCTAGTTCCATTGACCTACTTTTGTTGTCAATTGCTGGACATGACATTTCCTTTAATTAGGGATGGATTAGTGTGAAACGTGGGGAATGGGACAAATGTAAGCTGGGAAAGGATCCATGAGTAAGTAGTGGCAGAAAATACAGACTTCCGGGACATATGATTCAGAGGCTATTTCAAACTTGCCCAGATTGCAGACTTTGATCTTACCTCCATACGGGGTCAAGGGTGGCTATCAGCGGGTAGTTTTGAATTCAGAGATAAGGAGGCTCGAATCTGGGGAATTTTTGTGGATAGGCTCAGGCCAAGTCATATCAAGCTGACTGAGAGAGCTGATGAGCTCATATCGTCAATGAATCCCTTTTGGGTCTATACTCCAAAATCTGGATATCTAGCTATAAGCTCAGAAGGAGGTCAGAGGAACGCTGAGTGGTGGTGGAGAAAAGTACGGAAATTTAAATGCCCATCAAAGGCAAAGAAAGTATGTGATTTTAACTGAATAATAAAGCTTTAAGATGGTATAATCTCCAAAAAAGCAACAGAGCAGGGCCTGGTAAGATGCCCTCTATGCAAGATTAGTGAAGAGACTAATACTAATACACAACCTTACCACTTCAGGACTGAACCTCGGAAATTTTATCGATTCGAGTGATGTCCTGCACTGTGCTGCCAACAATCAGACTTTTTGCAGGATTTCAATAGGACGGACTTAATGCTAATTTTATCATTTTTTTTGCACTGGCATTTTTTTCCTCAACTTCATTGTCACCAAATTCGAACACAAACAAGAATGAGATGACTTAACTTGAAGATTAACATTGGCTCTTCTCAGGGATCTAGTGCCAAGGTGACCCGAAGGAACTTCGAATTTTGAACTGGCAAAGCTCAAGGCTCAATCATAACTCTGTGCTTATTATGCACAGACACTTTCACCATGGCTTGGGAAGTCCCCATTAGCCACTTATGAAATTTCGATCATCGTGGTCTACCCGCTTACAAAAAGAGATTATATTGATATGCTTTACTTTGCAGAGATAACATGTAAGTTATTCGTCGAACAGAAAGAGCACGCTGCAACACCAATTTTAAAAATTTCTGCATAAATTCATTCAACGGAAGCCCTAAACAAACTAAAATTCATATACAACACTAACATAACAAATTTTTCTTATCTAATTCCGTGGAAGAGCACGCTTAAAAACAACAAAGACAATTCTTAATATCGTTTTGCCAATTCATTCGACAGAAACCCTATTTTTTATAAAATTCACAAAAATAACAAAACCCTAATTTGCCGGACTATTTCAATTCGAAAAAGAAAATATGAAAAGCCGAAGAGAAGATCCATGAAAATTAACGTCCAGAACCCCAGATTAACGAAAAAAATATCTTCAGAAGTCTCACCTCTGGCTCGGGAGACATTGCCGTTTCGTCGTGTGCATAATCAACGATCCCCAGGCCGCCTTTGCTCGGGCGTTCTTCTTCCATTGGACTTGCAGACGAAGGACTCCCTGAAGGTTTTTTTTCAACGGCCAAAGGCGGCGGAGGCGACGGAGATGACGGAACGGGGGAACTGTCATCCATATCATCGTCGACGTCCATATCTTCGTCATTGTATAGAGATAACAGGGCAATTCCTTCGGCTTTTCTCTTGCCAGCCATTGGCTTTAATATAAATATATACTGTAAACCTCGGACTCGGATTTAAAGCAGACCGAGACTCCCGAAAACGATAAGAAGTAATTTTGCTGCGAGAGGTTCCAGATGAAGAATTTCAATGGAGGTATTGGTGAACGATTTTGAGGTGAATGGATTTTCTCTATGGTGAGTGAAAATCGAGGGCAACGCTGATCTCTGACTCTGATATCGACGACTGTATTCGGCTCTAACTGAGCAACCTTTTGATGGTGAACTCGGAAAATTTATATATTGGGTTGTGCTCGTCCTTCATTGGAGTTCAAATTAAAACCGTTATTTATGAAAAATGAGTTCTGAAGCTATCAAGAACCATGTGGTTCCATGGAAAGGCGATGTGGTGATGACCAACGGGTTTTAGAGCACCAATTGAGGGAAGGTCCGGGAACCTTTTTCAGAGTTTTCATTTTTTTCATTATAAAAAGGGAAAAAGGTTTAAATGGTGTTGGAAAATTTGAGTTTATCGGTTCCAAATTTTTGGCTTACCATGTGTGTACAAGTAGTGTTGGACTAGTTGATAGTTTAGCCAGTCAAAAATATATATATTTTTTTTAATTTATATATAGTATATTTACAATTAAATTTTTAAAAAATGTTAAAAATATAGGAGAAAGACTAACATTGAAAAATGTAATGGTGAAAAATTGTTTTTAATTTAATCCCACACTTCCTCTACTTTCCAATACTTTGATTTGAGAAGGACATATTGGGTTGATTTTTTTGTATTTGTGTAACTCTACTTTCCAATACTTTGATTTGAGAAGGACATATTGGGTTGATTTTTTTGTATTTGTGTAAAATTGTTTTTAATTTAATCCCACACTTCCTCTACTTTCCAATACTTTGATTTGAGAAGGACATATTGGGTTGATTTTTTTGTATTTGTGTAAGTAGATGTTTTCTTGGCTATTCACTATTAATCTAATTTTTTATTCTCATTCACTAAATTTTTTACAAAGAAATTAAAAATTTTCCAATATTCATTCTAATTTCTTATTTTTTTGCAATTAAAATTTGACAATGATGAATAGTGAAGATTGAATAATTGAACTCCAAAAAGTGAAATTTGTTTATAAAATATATCAATATAATATTACATAAATATTGGCAATAATGTAAAGGGATAATGTGCAGAGTGATTGAAGATTGAATAATTGAACTTCAAAAAGTAAGATTTGTTTATAAAATATATTAATATAATATTACACAAATATTGGTAATAATGTAAAAGGACAATGTGTACAGTAATTTGGGTAACACTATAACAACAAAATATTGTATAACTATACATACTACAATTATGTGTTTATAAGGGGGAAACCATAAAATGTAATGTATTTATGTGAGTAGTTTGTTACTCGACCCATAAAATATATGGGTTAGGAAATTTGCTTTATGTCGGTTTTAATAGTGTCTTATCCAAACTTGCATGTAAAAAGTGTTTAAATTAGACAAAAATGTTCAAATTTGAACATAAAATTTCAACACTTAGTCCAAGTCTTAGGTTTTGCAAAAGTTGAGCTAGAGTTGGAAGTGGCATCTACTTAGCCATCGTTGGCCTAATTGGACATCAAATAAACATCACACATGAAGGTTGATTTTATTTTAAACTTTTAAAAATAATTGTATGTGAAATATATATACGTGTGTATGTGTGAAGCAATTTTCGATCAAGTGGTAAATCAAGTGAACTTTCTTCATATAGAGTTAGGTTCAATCTCCCAAGAACCTGCAATTATTGTGTTAATGTGGCCAATTATACATTATCTTGTGATATCTCATTGTTAATTAAGACTTGGCAATTTGTTCTAAATAGTGTATCTCAACATATTAGAGTAAGTACAAACCTAGGTGATTTTGATGAAGTAGAAACCCCTAGTCATGGCATCTAAGTTGAGGTGAAAGTCCTACGTGATTTTGACAAAATAGATAACCCCTCAAACATGACATATAAGTCTAGTTGCAAATCTTGCATTATTTTGATGGAATAGATACCCCTAAATCGTGTCGAGGTGCAAGTCGTGGGAGGATTTTATGGAATAAATTCCATTAGGTTGTGGCATCTAAATCAAGGTGCAAGCCTACGTGATTTTGACATAATAGATTGTCATGGCATCTAAGTCGAGGCATAAGTCATGGGAGGATTTTATGGAATAAATACCCTTGGGTCATTCCATCTAAATCAAGGTGCAAGTCCTTCATAATCTCACATAATAGTGCAAGGTGTGTTGTGAATAAACTCACATGCATGAAAATTGTGAGATGGAGATGGTTTGTAAGGCATTATTCACACCAAAAAATTTCTCAATCTAGAAATTGCCTTCTAGCTACAAGTTCTCAAGCGGATTTGATATCATCCTCCCTTGTTTTGGTGCTAACTCTGGTAATGGTTTCAATGTCATGCTTTATGGGTTGTAGTTGGATTGTAGTTGGTGACTATGTGATGTTACAGGATATTTGTATATTGGCATATCTATATGTTGGGATTTTGTTCCATATTAATACCCCTTTTCTTAGTTGTGTGCATATTAACATCAATGTTTTGCATATGTGCATTATGAATAATCCCAAATGCATGACAATTATGAGGCAGGGTTGTTTTATGAGGTATTACCTGCACCAAAAGCTTTTCCAATCCGGAATCTAGCTTTGGGGTGCAAGTCATGGGGGTGATGTAGTAGCATCCTCCCTCACCTTGGTACTAACATTGCCATCAGGTTCAATGTCATGCTTTGTGGGTTGTCTTTGTCTTGTGGTTGGTGTATTTGTGATGTTAAATGATATCTCTACAATGGCATATTCTTTTTTTGAGATTCATTCCACGTTAACACTCTTCTTCTCAATTATGTGTGTGTGTCATTAATAATCCCACATGCATAATAATTATGAGACAAACAATTTGTGAGGTAGTACTTGCACCAAAAGCTTTACTAACACAAAAAATGGCTTTGGGGTGCAAGTCCTTGGATTGATGTGATAACATCCTCCTTCGCCTTGATACTAACATTACCAATTGTTTTGGTGTCATGCCTTGTGGGTTGTCTTTGGCTTGTAATTGTTATCTATGTGATGTTACATGGTTTCTCTATAATGGCATATCCCTCTGTTGGGATTTTGTTCCACATTAGTAGTCATGTTCTTAATTTTGTGATGTGTTAATATCACCATTGTGTGTGTGTGTGTGTTGTGAATAATCCCACATGCATAACAATTGTGAGGCATAGATAGTTTATAAGGCATTCCTCGCACCAAAAGCTTTACCAATTTTAAAGCTAGCTTTGGGGTGCAAGTCCCTTGATTTGATGGCATCCTCCCTCACTCTAGTACTAACATTATCAATGATTTTGATGTCATGCCTTGTGGGTCATCTTTGGCTTGTGGTTGTTATAGTTGTGATGTTACAAGGCATCTATATCATTGTTTTTCCTTATGTTGGGATTTCATCAATGTCAATCTAGAAGCTAGCTTTGGGTTGCAAATCTCAAGGTTGATGTGATAGCACTCTCCTTCACTCTAGTACTAACATCGTTGGTGGTTTTGGAGATATGCCTTGTGGGTTGACTTTGGTTCATGGTCGTTGGATTCTATGTGATGTTACAAGATATCTCTACATTGGCATATCCATGTGTTAATATTTTTCTCTACATTAGTACTTATTATCTCCTACATGATTTTGATAGAATAGATAACCCTTGATCATGGCATCTAAGTTGAGGTACAAGTCATACGATATTTTGATGGAATAGATACCGTTGGGTCATGACACCTAAATCAAGGTGTCGGTCTTGCATGAATTTAACATAATAAATACCATGATCATGGAATCTAAGTCGAGGTCCAAGTTGCAAGAGAATTTTTAGGAATAGATACCCCTAGGCATGACATCTAATCAAGGTGTAAGTAATAATTTTAATGAAATAAATAACCTGTAGTGGTGGCATCTATGTCAAGTTTCAAGTCTTGAATAATTTTGATGGAGTAAATACCTCTTGTTTTTGGCATCTAGCTTGAGGTGCATGCCCTATGTGATTTTGAAAAATTAAATAACCCTTAGTTGTGACATCTAATTTGAGATGCATATCCTAAATAATTTAAACACAGTAGATACTCCTGAGTCATGAGAGCCCACTTTGTTGACAAAGGTCCATCTAGGGTAGTGGTTTGTGGTCATTGTTAGAGATGTAAATCAACATTAAAATGTTGTATTTGATATAAGTATTTAAGCATAAGTTGGTGTTATTAGAATATTTATCATTTGAACTGTCAGGTCAATCAACCGACTCAAATAGTTGACCGACCAACTAAAGAAATCATGAGTGGTTACAAATACTTTCAAGCATGTTTATCTATATGAAAGGACATCGACTCCTTTGATGTGAGGTTGGAGATTATGGGGTTACCATGATATAATAAACACTGCATATCATGGTCTATGTGGCTCTTTTCTCCCGATATATATGCATGCCTGATGTATCATAGTTTGTTTTCTTACTCTCCTTTTTAATATAGCTTCCTTTAAACTATATTAATAAGCAATATGTACAAGCTTTAAAACAAAAGAATGGGTTGTCCATGTAGCCTCCATAAGCAAAAGCAAACTCAAAATCAAGGTTGGCACAAGTGAGAACACCCCATCTTTATGTCAATGTCAAGACCAAGTGCAAAAAATAGGGTTGGCTTATGCCAAAACACCCCATCAAATTGCTTTAGTCAAACAAATAACCACAAAGGACCCATGTCATGTGCATAAAACACTAAATATTGACCATGCCCACCGTAGGAGGAGCTTAGTCATGGTCAATGGGGGTCTTCCCCTGGCTTGTAGTCAAAGGATCAACATCAATGGGCTTGACAAGGTCCACGCCCATTGGTGGGGGGCTCAGGGGGCCTGCGCGCCTTCGAAATCGCTAATGCCATAGTAGGCAATTACTTGTCCATCTATGGGGGTCCAAGGGTCTAGTTGTGTGTTCTCTTCCGTCGTTCTTAGTATTATTGTCCTACCTTCTGTCAAGATCAATTGTTGGCAAAGCTTCTTGAGCCAACTAATTTGTATCCCATCGAGCTAGGCCAAGAGACAATCCCCAATTATGTATTATGGTTTGTATACTAGTTGAGTATTATTTTTGTTAATTATGTGTTGTTGTACAATCAAATATTTACTAGATTACCTATGTAATCAATTAGATTTCAACATTGGTTCAGTTATTAGTTGTACTTATTCGATACTTGGTGAGTAATTGTAGGTTGGGAGATGCATAGACGTTGACGGAGAAGGCCATAGCCTATTAAAGTCAATAAATGTTTAAGAAACCACTATAGATGAGTGGTTCTATGAATTTTAGAAATAGTGTATAAATAATTAGTTTTCAAGAAAAACTCGACCCTAACGAGATTTTCTACCTGGTGATCATCTTATAAGGAAACAAAGACATATAAATGATAAGGAAAATTGAGAACCCCATTGCAACGCAAGAGTAAAAGTCGAGGCTAGCAATGGAGGGGTTGTTGACCGTGATATGAAGAAAAAAATATATAGTTGTGATCAAGAAAGCATTTAAAGAAAATAAAATCGAAGAATAAAAGCATGTCCAATAGAGATTAAGGAAGTAGAAAGACTTGTTCAATAGGTAGATAGAGACAATGTACAATATGCAAAGAAAGAAAATAGAGTAAAGAATTAAGAATGGAACAACATAAAATCCCTTACTGACTTGCAGAAAAGACAAAGGAGTAAACGAATAGAAAGAAGGTTTGAAATAAGAGAATTTATATCAAGAAGAAATGATTGAAATGATGCAGACAATCAACTAGAAGAGGAGTGATGGGACGATACATTGTTAACCATATCCAAGACATGTCATGGAGACCAACCATATGCAAAAGATAAAACACCTTCGTTGGTTCCCAAAGAAGAATAATTGTTAAGAAGCATGGAGGCTAGTATGGAATCACTCCATATTGGCAATAAATTATAAGTTGTAGATGCCAACCATACAAGAACTAAAAGAAGAAGAAGAATAGACCCGGGACAAGATCAGAACAGAGAACTATAGGAAATCCTATGACATGGACAACATGGGGAAACTGGTATTTGCATCAATTTGGAGCCATCTAGATGAAAGCGGCTAGGTTAGAGATAGAATATTAACACGTCTCATCCAAAATGGAGACACAATGTTGGTTATATCTCCAAAGGGAGTAGATAGCCAAGTCATTATACAAGTCAAAAATCTCATTAAGGTGCCTCCCTTACCAAATTTAATAGAAGAATAAATACAAAGTGGTGAAGAAAATTATGAGAGACAAGAAAGACAAGATTGGTAGAGTCAAGAACTAATAATAACCAAGTATATTGAAATTGAGTGTCAAATAGATGCACAAGAACTCGTTTGGTTGGGCTTGGTAGAAATCAAATCAATAGTTGAAAATCCTATTGTATTAGTCGAAAGTGCAAACCACCGACTCCACCCCCTCCATTAACAAGAAGCAAGTGACAACAATCATATTGCATAATCAACTAGTTCCTCTTCCAATATATGAAGGTGATAAAGACCCTAAATGATGTTGGTTCGTTTGTGAAAATATATAAAGCGACATGGACATAACAAATGATTGAAAGTGAATGGCGTAGTTTTTTTTGTGCCCTTAGACATATAGCCTCGTCCACAACTTTCATAGACAATAAAACAAGAATGAAGGATGAGATCAACTAAGACTTTCTATCATTTTTCAAACGTGAGATGCTAGGCACTAGGCAACTCAAAATTTGAAGGAGATAGAATGATAGCTTCATGAAATTGTACAAGATCACGAGAAAAGATTAAAGGACCCACCAAGTCAAATTCCATACCCAATATACAAAGAGATATTAAAACAATGGTTTGTTGTTTGTCACTTACAAAAGATAAGAGCACCATTAAGAATGCTTGAAGTTAAAACATACGAAGAAGCTCTAAAGAAAGCTCAATGAATAGATGTGAATGGACAAATTCATCAAGTGACAAAAGGTGATAAGAAAAATTGGAACAATTGCAAAAAACAACACAAGACATGGCATTACAATCAAAAGAGTAGATCCCAAGTGTGTGATGTGCATCTTTGAATGTCATACAAAGGAATACTATCCATTCAAGGCAACAATTTGTAACCCTTCCAATAATGTAAGAAAAGTTGGTTCTGAAATTTTTGTGAAATGTGTGAAATGGTGACTAACCATAATGCAAGAAATTGTCCTCTTAGTATGGGAAATAAAAAGAAATAGTGTGTTATCTATGAGATAAGCACATACTCAACATTTGAATTCTACCACAGTGGAAGAAAGCAAAGAAACCATTAAACATATTATCATATAAAAGTCATCCAAGAAAATCAAAGTTTAGACTCCAGATGTAGAGGTTGAGGTCGAAGAGGTTAACAAGGAGGAAGAGGAGAACGAGGTGGTCGAGAGTGACCATACATAAAACAAAGAAAGCATGTAAAAGCGGTCATTAAAATGTTTCCAAACTAGTCCAATAAGAAGATCGTGAAGTTATCCACATAGAAAGAAAGACATTGCAATAGAATGATTCTTGAGAATGTTAAACGAAGAAGACATATTGGATAGATTTATAAAGTCATTAAATATTTTGAAGTGTTGTAATAGGAGGATGCAATGTAGCTAGGGGGATAATATGGGGTACCCAGGGAGGTACCCTAGGGGAATAATAATAGAGGTTAATATGTATTGTTATGTATGGAGGCCACTTTTAGTAAATAAGGCCTAGTGTGAGCACAATAAGTGTAAGACGACTTACTAGAAGGTTCCTCCTCTAGAATGTTATTAGGAGGTAGGTAGTATTATATAATGAAGTATGAACAATCTAATGAAACATGGTTGATGAGTATTATATTTGGAGTGTAGCTCATTAGAAGGTTTCCCCCTCAAAGAAGCAAGTGAACATAAGTGGATCCCTTCCTTAAAAGGATCAATTGTAAGGTGTTTCCCTACCCAAAGGGTTTTCATGTTAATAATATTGGAACATTGGGTTCCTTGGTAAACCTCACCTTGTCAGATTAAGGGAGTTGACCAAATATTTGGGTCTAACCACTCACTAAACTAATGGTTGATTGTGTCCACTTTGGATTTCAGATCCATGTTTTATGGGCGGGTACAACCGATGTGATTCGTGGTTGTTTAGTTTGTTCCATGAAAAAACCTATTTATAGATGATCCCTCAGATCAGTCTATCATCATTTGATCATGAAGATCCTATGTGCTTCAGTGCAATGGTGTCTTTAGACACCACTACTACTTTCAAATCCTCTTTTTTTCTTTGAGGTTATTTTCCTGTCCCAACATGGTATTAGAGCTGTTAGGTTTGTGATCTCGGGTTCGCAGAGAACGATAACGAGATAGTGGTGAAGCCGTTTTTTGGATTGATCTTTGTTGAGGTTCATAATTGGATTTTGTCGAGTGAAGAACATGTCAATGGTTTGATATGAGTTACCGAGATGAATTCACACATAAGGATTGACTGATCATTAATCGTGGTTTTCTACGATTGATGCCCTAACTTATCGACAAAGATTTACTATTTGCCTTTGACTACTCTAGGCATTGATGCCCTAAGTTTTTGTCGTAATTTTTTTATCTATTCGAGTTTGCATTTTTCATCATTTGTTGGTTGTGACCTAGCATTGAAGATTGATGGTTATTGGCCTATGCTCAGAATGCATGCTTAAATCTAGTTAACTTGGGTTTCAAATCTACCCGTGGCGCATGGAGGTTCCGACAATTGTGCGACCAGACTTACCTTCATTGACCAAAATTCGATCTGACTAGATATTGGTTCGTGGATGCACTCATTTTTCGACCGACTTGGATTCACTCAATGGCTCGACTGACTCTTCTTACATATCGATTGGGAGTCGACTTCCCTCGACTCGACTAGAATCAAACCTTCTTTGCTTCGCAGAATCAAACCCTTGCGTCGACTGCAAGGTACGCTCGACCAATCAAGGAAGGATCTGATTGAAGCGTTCCATGGTTCAATTCAACCATCATTTTGTTTTATGTCTCCATGATTAACTCACCGCCTGGATGCATGTGTGGAGATCCGACCTGCCTCTTATTATTGAGGGGTTCGACTAGAAAGAGATTGATTGGTGGCTCGACAACCAAATCTGACCATATCTGACCAAACGATTGATTGTGCATCTAGGTTAACTCCTCTTTGCAAGGTTGAAAATCGACTTGTTCCTCGAGGTCGATCCATCCTCTTTTGAGTTTGGTCTACTTTGATCAGTGGTTGGTACACTTTCTTAAAGATAGTTTTTTTCCCCCGGGTATATACGAGCATTGTTGCTAGCATGTTGTATTGATTGGTTGTTTAAAACCAAAACCACAGTTTTATATGTTGGAATTATTGTCATTGTTGTCATTGATGTCAAAGGATTAATAATGTCATTAATGTCATATTACGACATTATAATACACACAACATTTCCAAGGTTGATTTATATATATAGATCTACAAGTATGTTAAAAAAGGGGTGCATATGAGCAAGCAAAAAGTGAAATTGTGGTTTAAAACCCATGGGTTTGGGGTATTTTCCCATGGCATTGAGAATTAATTATTTAACTAAGGGACATGTCCCTTCATGAAGGGTTATGAAAAAGTATAAAAAGTAAAAACACTGAAAAAGTGTGAGTGTGAAAAATGGATCAGCAAAGATTGAATTGTGAAATCAGTTTCATGTCATCTTGACATTTTCATGATAACTTTATTTCTAGGATGTTTCAGACCTTGAAATTTGGGAGAGATAGAAAGAGATCTTGGTGTACATGTGGTACAAATTTTAGATGTTTACTCACTATACTTTCGAAGATATGCCCTGTGGAAGTTAGGATTTCTAAATGATCCTGAAATCAATTTCAAATAGGTCAGCTTGGCAATTTCTCTATAACTTGTTTTTTTGGGAAGTTTCAGACCTTGAAACTTTGCAAAGACAGAGGATATATCTTGGTGTAAATGTGGTACAAATTTTAGATTTTGGTTTTCTATGGTTTTGGAGATATGCCATGTGGAAGTTAGGGTTCCTGAATGATCCTTAAATCAGTTTCAAATAGGTCAGCTTGACACTTTCGCTATAACTTATTTTTTGGGTTGTTTCAGACATTGAAGCTTTGCAAACATAGAGGAGAGATATTGTGTACACGTCGTACAAATTCTACATGTTGGTTCACTATGATTTCAAAGATATTCCCTGTGGAAGTTAAGGTTCATGAATGCTCCTGAAATCAATTTCAAGCAGCTGAGCTTGGCACTTTTTCTATAACTTATTTTCTGGGATGTTTCAGACCTTGAAATTATGCAAAGACAGAGGAAAGATCTTGGTGTACACATGGTACAAATTTCAAATGTTGGTTCACTCCATTTTTTGAGATATTCTCTATGGAAGTTATGGTTTATGAATGGTCATGAGACCAATTTCAAACATGTCGGCTTGTAATTTTCACTATAACTTCTTTTTTGGGACTTTTAAAACTATGAAAATTTGAGAGAACAAAGGAGACATACAAAATTACCTTACTTTAAAATTTCATAATTAGATTTGCAAAATTGGATACGTGGCATGTTGTACAATTTCATTGTTGGGATGAGGCCCAAAACAATAAGCATTGAGAAAGTTACCATTTGGAAATTCAAATTTTGGCCAAACCCTGTAAACGCATAAGTAGTGAGTAGAAACAATGAAGGAAAAATAAATGAGTAGACCTGGTGAAGGCAGAAGTAGCAAGCATAACTAGTGAAGGCAAAAGTAGCAAGCAAACTCGGTGAAGGTTGGTGCAACTCACACAAAGATATTGTTGTCTCTTGCTAAGTTGGTGCTTAGCGGTTGGAATTGGTATCTCCAGTAGATTGGTGTCTACAAAAATCTATAAGAGTCAGTTGGTGCATACTAGGAATTGTACCGGTGGGGATTGGTGTCTCAAGTAGGTCGGTGGCTATAAAGAATTATAAAAAGAAGTTTTGTGTTTTTTTCCCGAGAAGGTTTCAACATAAATCTTGTATTCCATGTTTTGCAGTTAATAGATCTCATATGTGATTGTTTTCTTATGGTCGATGGATGTTTGAAAAGGTAAAAAATTGTCTTATACTGATTCATCCCCCCCTCTTAGTATAAGTGTGTGCTCAAAAATTGGAATCAGAGCCAGTTCCTTCAGAAACAATTTAACCACTAGAAGGTAGATCTTTGGAGCACGCACGACAATGGAAACTGATACTTTGGAAAATGAATACAAAGGGAAAGAAATGATGGATTAAGAAGATGAACAAAATGCCAAAACATATCCAGAAGTAGATCTTGAAGAAGAAATCATTTGTGCCTTAAGCAAAATAAAGAAGCTTAATAAAAAAAAATTGAAACAAAAGAAGAAACTCCATAAATATGAAGAGGAGGATCATGATGCAAAAGTAAAAATGTCACAAATCCTTGAAGAAACCGAGAAGACTATTATCAGCCTAAAGATTTAACTAGAAGAGGCGAAAACGATGGAAGAAGCGGTGAGAATCTAGCTGAAGGAAAATGAAGGAAATTGCGAGAAACTATAAGCTGAAATTGTTTCCTTAAGAAAGGAACTGGCGAAGTCAACTACTTGCTTGAATATAAGCTTGAGGTTTGAAAAGAGCGCTGGAATCTTAGATGCTATCATCAAATGCCAAATATCACCACTCATTAAAACTAGTCTTGGTTATGATAAGAGCCAGATGACCACCAAAGAAGATTCAAAAGCTACAAAGCCACCGAAGAAAGTAAATGAAGGAAAATAAAAAAGCTATGATGGTGTACTCAAAAGCTCCACTAGTGACGAAGACAACAGGAAGAGAGAAAATGATGTTCCACAAAAAAATGGCATTCCTCCCAAACACAAGAAGGATAGATTCATAAGATCTTTCACACCAAGATGGCTTTGCACAACTCGAACAACTAGAAAAACAAAATGTCAAGTTGGAATATATTGTCACCAAAGAACAAATTGCAGATATTTTCACAAAACCTCTTCCCAAAGAGACATTTAAATATCTTAGAAATAAATTGGTAGTCATATCCATCTCATCACTAAGTGCTTAAAGAGAACCACAAGCTCAGGGGGAGCATCCATTTTCCATTGATGTAAAATGGGGAGAGTTGCAGATAGGGGGATAATTCTTTCTATGCCTAGTGGATTATGTGTTTCGTGCGAGTATGATTTCCATCAATGACAAAAGGGGAGATTGTTGGAATTATTGGCAGTGATGTCAAAGGACTAATGATGTTATTAATGTCATATTACGACATTACACTACACACAACATTTCCAAGATATATATATATATATATATATATATATATATATATTTATTTATTTATTTTCCTTGGAATAATTCCTGGGAAATCCCACCAGGCACTTCCCCTCATTTCGAGGATGGTCCCCAAGGTACACCAGATTTTGTAGAAAGCCAAGGCTTTTTTCGATAGTGTGCTCATTTAAAAGCTCAACACATCACTTGTGGGAGTTAAACCTGGGTGGGGGAAAACACCCCTCCGCACAAACCACTCATGATAAAC
>CBVK0102438613.1:8404-19435 GCA_900067695.1 Picea abies | reverse complement strand
ATCAGAGCTAACATGGGGCTTAGGAGGCCACAAACAAAGTAAGGGGACATTGGGCGAGGCTAATGAGGTTTAAAGTTGAAAAGAGGGATCTAATGAAGCCATAATGAAAAACTTATTTGAAGAGGAGGGTGACTTTCATTTTCCATATTGATTATTTTATTGAGACAAGAGTTTATATCCATATATTTTCTTGATAGTTCATTGTTGATCCAATGACTCTTGATTTCATTGAGGAGGGATTTGCAACTTACAAAATTTTGCAAAGTGAAAATATTCATAGCACACTTTACACTTAAACAAGAGTTATCATAATCTAATTTTTCCAGGTGGTTCCAAGCTTCCATGAAGAGATTAATTGCCTCCACTAGGCCTTGTTCAAGATCCACTTCCACACAAATTTGAGCACATGAAAATATTCCTTATTGGTCTGATTTGTCAATATATTTCCTCAATGAATTTCCAATGGCCTCCAAAGACTCATCGTTTCAGTAGTGCAGAGGAAGATGATGAAGTTTGTCCTAGATTGAGACTACAGAGGGAACATCCACTTTTGAATCAAATCAAGGGTCCATCTATTCAAATGCATTCCTCCAGGTCCCATGAAGTATGTATTTCTCCTAAAGATGAGGCCCTTGTCTTCTTTGAACTCAAAATAGAAGGAAAAGAACCCTCTTCCACAACAATAATGATAAACTTTTCCTTTGATAAGAGAGCGCCAATTTTTCTACATCCATTGATCCATGGCTCTTGGAGAAGACCATAAACTAGTGAATTTCCCGATTAAGTTGCAATCATAAATCGCCACAACCTTCATGTGGGGGATTGGCGATGTTATCTTCATCATAGGGATAACATCAATCTTCTTCACAAACTTGGAGAAGTTCAACCTCCTAGTAGATTTTTGTGGGGCATAAATAAGGGATTGAAAGGATAGTGCCTCAGTAGACGAGGGAGGGTTTCCATCTAATCCTCCCCCCCTCTTGATCCATGGCTATGAGGGTTGAGTGGAGAAGGTGAACTAGGTGATGTGTGATCCATAGAAGCTAGGGTTAGATAAAGATTTTGCACGAGTTACATCCATGGTAGGCTGTAATTTTTATAATTTTGTGTGAAGAAAAAACAAAATATCCATTGAATAATTATTTTGATAAATTTATTACTTGTTCTGTGGGTATCCATGATGAGGAAAACCCCAAAACACCTACTACCAAGCTTAGTGATTGCCATTCCTAGATCTAATTCATAATGCTTCAAAGCCGACATCACAAACTTCCAAAAACCAAGCTATCATAAAATAGAGTAGCCAAATAAGTATATATACGCTCAGAGATGTGTATAAGAGACAGCTACCAAGCTTAGTGATTGCCATTCCTAGATCTAATTCATAATGCTTCAAAGCCGACATCACAAACTTCCAAAAACCAAGCTATCATAAAATAGAGTAGCCAAATAAGTATATATATTTTAAGGTATTCAAATTTACTCATAAAGCTACTTCTATTGCCACAATGAATTCAACACCCTAAAATAGTAAAATGTTGTGAATATAATGTACACAACATCATAAGTACCATGGTATGATATCAATGGTTCCCATACGAGATTGCAAGGCACATATAGGATCAATTTATGTAACAATTATCTTAGTTCCGACAACCTTTAGGGTTGTGGCACAAACCTTTCCAACATATCCATATCCACACACAACAACAACCTTACCAACAATCATGACATCTACAACTCTCATAAGATCATCCATGAGAGAGTATCTACATCCATATAAGTTATCAAATTTTAAGAGAAGAGAACATATACACAATCAAATTTAGGAGAACCCACAACTTAAATAGAATAAAACAATACAAAAAACACTTTGTTCCCCTAGGTCTAATTCACGATGCTTCAAATCCCATATCACAAACTTCCAAATAGGCATGAACAACTTCCAAAAACCTTGGCATACAATATAACAACCACATAACTGAAGGAATTTCTAGGTATTTAAATTTAATCATAATGTTGCTTCTATTGCCACCATGACTTCAACACCCAAAAATATTAAAACATTGTGAATCTAGTGTACATGACACTAGAAGTGCCCTCATATGATCTCGATGGATCCCAAGGCATCAAGATAATTGTTAAATACAACACAACCTATATGGTCTAACATAACATCAAAGCATCAATCCCACCATTAAACACATTGCAAGTACGAACATTATGAAACTCAATATTTCCAAAGCTAAATCTCTTTCATAATGCCCTAAATCTAGTTTCATAAATTTCCCTAAATATGACTAGGATGTCTATAAATCCACATGGATAATACTCACATAAATAATCTTTTCAAATGAAACAAGGCATCTCAAAGCCGAATAAGAATCACTTTGAGCTACATAACAAGATCTAAATTGTCTTCAATCATACTCACTTAAACTTGATTTTGAATTCCAAAAACAATAATTTAGAACTCTATAATGATAAGATATAAATCTACCTTCAAAGTCACCTTGGTGCTCCATTTCAAATCCAACATCACAAATACCTTGATGAGATCTAAACAACCACAAACCCACCTAAAAATTTCTATAACCAAAAACATCATATCATTGGTTCATTGGTGAGGTTGACAGAGTGTTGAACTATCTACAATTTACTTATTGTTGTTTCATACCTTGTATTCACTAAAGCTCTAAAAAGAATCAAACTAATGCTCTAAAATTCAAATAATTTGTCCTTAGATGTTTTTCAGACCCACCTCAAAACTGTATGTAAAATCCAAATCACCTAACAAAACTGTATGAAACAAAAACACAAGTTGTGGTGCTTTCAAATTTTCAAGCCATGATAACTTTTGAAGAGGCTTTCCCAAAATAATTTCTTAGATGCAAAGTACTAAGCATTCAATACAAAAATAAATAAAGAATATTAAGGCAACATAATCTAACATGTAAAAAATTAATAAAGATGTTGGGCATGCACATAAATGGCAGGAAACCAATGAGTTGGTAATGGTAAACCAGAATAGAAATCCCTGGCTAAAGAGGGAATGGAGTAAAGTTTGAAATTTATGTTTATAAGAGTAATGTAAACTCCATTCCCATGAAATAAATCCAACATGTCAACTGGGTCTAGCTCAAGTGGTTGTGGGATGGAGTGTTATCCTCTCCACTTAGGTTCTATTCTTGTAAGTGACATGTTGAACTCATTATGAGTATATTGTTATAGCGACTTTGAGACATGTTGTTGACTTTTCCTTATGCCTTGAAGAATCTAGGGTTTACCTTGGGTATCATCCTCAAAATGAGGATAGGTGCCTGGGATTTTCCCTCGAGATACATTACTTGGAAAAAAAAAAAGAAAAAAAAAAGAAGAAATCTGACACTAATAAAAATAAGAGAAACAAATTTATTCATGTACATCACAACATTCATAAAATATCTTAGAATTCAGGATCTCCATGATATCAAAACAAGCCTACCTTTATGATTTGATAGAATTCCTCCAGAACTACAAGTTTGTGAGGTGATCCCATGTAGAATTGTTCTTGAACTCGTGCATTAAAAAACAAAAGAACTGAACCTACAAGAAAATTAAAGAGACGAGTTTCAATAATGTACCTTACTCAAAGGTCTCATATTTATGAATGATTCCCATTTGAGTAAAAAAGATGCATGTTACATGTGATTTTTTTTTAATAGCCGAAATAGAAATTTATATTCATTCAAAAATCCACTGCACTGAATTTAGCAACAAGATACGTCCAACTGAGTTCATGAGATTTCTACAAAACTAACAAAGAACAATGTATATAACAAGACTTTTCCCATCAAAAGTATGAAAGGGAGAGATCCAACCCTTGATTATCTGTAACTATGTCTTACTTCTTTCTAAGTACAAGAATAAATTATAACAAATTGCTTGCATAAAAATGTGAGAGAACAAAATATGCTTTTTTTTTTTTGTGTAGTACCCTCTCCCCACTAAACATGTTAGGGTCTAGAGTTCATTGGTTGCCCAACATAATGTTTGATTTTGCCTCTTTCTCTCAACATGCTTGACTTTCTTTTCTTCCCCTTGTTAATGGGGTTGAAGGATGGAATTCTTCCTATTTTTGGAAATGAAGGAGAATCAAAGATATTTCCCTCTCCAAATGCTTCCTCCTCATCCTCTTTTTAATCATCTGACTCCTTTTGTGATCCTAATTCCTTCTCTTGTGGAGTTGTTGATTTTACCCCAAGTAGAGTCCCATCCTTAATGAACAAAAATGAGTTCTCTGTTTCCTCTTGGACTTTTGCTACTGGCCATGAAGATGAGTCTTGGGATTTTTCAGCTCTTCTTCTTGGGTATGAGTCTTTGAATTTTCCTTCTTTGTATCCTCTTGCTCATCAAGGATTTTAAATCCATTATTGGAGGGACGATCTCGACTGAGATTTATTTGCAAGCTGGGAACTCTTGGACTATGGTTTCTTACACCTTCTGGGAGTAGGTTTGAATGCTTCTTGCTCAATATTGTTGGGGGGATCAACTTGTGATGCTTGTGTACTTGGACATTTTTTTGCAAAATGACCATAATCATGGAAACTATTGCTCTTAAATGAAATACGCTCATATTAAGTACTTGGATGACTCCATCCCACAATATTGAGCTGAATCACTTTAAGAAGGCCCTTTAGTAAGTTCACTTCCACACAAATTCTAGCATAGGTATACATTCCCAATTTTATCTCTGCATGGTCAATGAAGCAACCCAACTCATCTCCAATAGTTTTAAGAGTGGCTTTATCCCATAATATCATAGAGAGATGTAGAAGCTTAAACCATACAGGGGCAACTGAGATTTCCATTTCAAGGTCAAAATGAAGGGTCTAATGGGAGGGAAACATTCCCCTGGATCCCATGAAATAAGGTCTTGATCCGAAAATCTTATCTTGCTCCTATTTAGTATAAAAAATGAATAGAAAAAACCATTTCCATAGTAAATAAACAAGGATAATCCCATTTTTCTATGACCCATACCTCAATTGCCCGGTGACTCAGACATAAGCCTATGAACTTTCCAATTAATGCTTTTTCTTTCATCATTTTGACTTTTTGCTTCACTTATGGATTCAAAATTTCCACCTTGGGAATATCTTCTACCCTCTTGAAAAATTTACTTTTCCTTGAATGATTTTCTTCTATAGAGTTTGGAGATGTGAGGAGGGAAGCAAAGGTTTCCTTCTATAGAGTTTGGAGATGTGAGGAGGGAAGCAAAGGTTTCCCCCTTAGATTTGATGTACTGAACCATATTGAGTACATTATACCTTGGAGGAGGTGATAGTTTTGGCCAATCAATCCTAACGACGGACTAACCTGAAATGCAATGCATATATGAAATGACAGATTCAATGTTAGTGCTAAACCAAGCATATTTTGTAGAGTGAACATGGGCATTCAGAGAAGTCTTCAACAGTGGGAGTCGAACGACGAATAGGGTTTGAGTCTTCAGTAGATTGATTCAAGCGGTGGCTAGGGTAAACCCTAGCCACATAGAGAAACACTCTCCTTGCTTTTCTAGATTCACATCTTAACATTCAAGTTTATAAAAATTGAAAGTGATTTAAAAATTTGCACGTTACTTGTGCTAATGGTAGTAGTTAGTTTGAATTTCTTTAAATGACCCTCTTGAAGTGCAATCTTATATCCTAATCTTCATATCCTCTTCAAACAACAACACCTCAAAATGAACCCTAGTATCAATATTCTATTCCTTGTAATTTAAGAAGACAAATATTTTGATGAGAAAAGATTTTCAAAATACTTATGAATTCTTAGGTGTAAACCATTTCAATGTATGACAAAAACCTAACCTTATGAATGGATCTGTAATCTTATCATTTCTAGTGATCAATGCTTCCAAAAATTTCTTATAGTCTCCAGTTCACTTGCAAAGAACCAACTCTGTAATTCTCAATGTAGTCTCATTAATTTCACCTATGATGTCATTAATTGTGTAAGTTATACCGTTATTCCACAAACAAAGAGATCCCTTCTCCCACAAACAAGCGAGTCTCATACACCAATTATTATTATAATTATTTATTCAATTACACCTTAAACATATACCAAATTAAAGGTGAAAAACTAATTGAATCAAATATTTAAAATATCCAACAAATCTCTAATTTGAAATAGAATATGAGGCATAATATTACCTTAAAACCCTTTAAATTCAGCGACGGCAGACTTCAAATCAAGGAAAGGATGGTAAATTTAACGTGGCCAATTCAGTGTTTTTTTAAGCCACGATTTCAACGTTGTACTCTGAGAAAAACAGAGGGAAATCATTTAAAAATAGATTTTGCCTTCCAAGCAACAGACAAACATCTCTTCATTCATTATTTTGTTAATGCACGATTTCCGCGTTGTTATCTGTGAGAATCCAAAATGGAATTCACTTAAAATTCCGTTGCCGGGATTTGAACCCGGGTCTCTCGGGTGAGAGCCGAGTATCCTAACCAACTAGACTACAACGGAATTGATATTTATGGACACACATATAATTTAATACGTGTTGATTCTGTGAGAAAAATTGATAGTTTCTTTGGGTCATCTTGCAATGCCTATCACTAATAATTGGCCCAATTTTGTTTATATAACCTTTTGATTGGCACAAATTTTTTTATATAACCTTTTGAATTGCATTAGATTGGTCAAATTGTTAATGGTTTGCATCTATCTTGTTGATGCTTTGTTAGAAAGAGCTATGCAATCATAGATATTCAACCATTACAAATATATCAATTTTTTTTTATACAACCTTTTGAATTGCATTAGATTGGTCAAATTGTTAATGGTTTGCATTTATCTTGTTGATGTTTGTTCCAAAGAGCTATGCAATCATAGATATTCAACCATTACAAATATCTCATTGTTGATGTTTGTTCCAAAGAGCTATGCAATCATATATATATATTCAACCTTTACAAATATCTCATCTTTGATGTTTTTTTCATATATCTTATTGATGTTTATTCCAAAGAGCTATGAAATTATAGGTTTCCAACCACTGCAAAGATGTCATCCTTGAAATGATCTAGGGAATCCACTGCAAATATGTCATCCTTGAGATGATTTAAGGTAAGACATTTTAAATACATTCCTGAAGTTCTTGTTTCCTTAAAGATCTCAACTTATGAATTCTATATTGTAATTATATGATGTTAGCCCAACTAAGATTGAGGATATCAAGGTTTACAAGACTGGTAAGAGATGTTACTAGTCTATTCATGGGAAGGCCCGTCAAACTCATGTATATTAGTTGTTCCAAACACTCTACTATGTTTGGAAATAATTGCTCTAACATCCCACTCAAAATCAAGACCTTAAGAGAGATCACACCCCTAATCACTCTTCTTGGAATTTATATTAAATGTGGGTTCCTATTAATGAACAATGTGGACATGATGTGAGTAACAGAGAATAATTCAATTTGTTAAAGCCTGATAATATCTAATTACGTCCAAAATAGTCATTTTCATTCAAAGTTGTTAAACCCTTATCCACACAATAATACAAATTTTCTTATTCATGTCCATTTCATATTGCCAAATCATGCAAGGCATTGAGCAACCCAAACCATATTATTTCCCCATCAAAGTCTCTCATAATTGGTTTAATCAAACAAAAATTAGTTCATCTTCTAATCTTACTATAACTACACATATAGAACACAATTTCATATTAGCATCCTTGTTGTCAAGTGTGTCATAACTCCACTATAAGAAATCATAAAGGCTATTAGACTTTGGCAAACTCTAGAGATCCCATTCCCAATATTTTGAAAGAGTACCACTAACCATTGCCCTTCCTAGAACTTTGATTCCAAGGAGAATTCATCCACACTTATCACACACAAGCTTGGCCTTTTCCTCAATGATGTTTTTTGAGATATCTCCAATATTATATGGAAAAATATGGTACCGAAATATCTTCCAACTCTTTTCTTCCATCAAGTCCTCCATAGTTATTGTGCATCTATCTACAATTCCCATTTTTAATGTCATAATGAAATCCCTGGAATTGACAACTACTACAAATTCATAGTGGTCCCTTACAACGGATAGTACCCCCAAGCCCTCCAACAATTCCACCACATTCCCTACCCAAAATCATCCACAAACAAAACAAATCTCGTACTTCGTTGCAATGTCTAATTCAACCATAGTTTTTCATCTTCTTCATTCATATTTTGGCCCTAATCTACATTTATTGGGGTAGCTATTTGGCCATATAGGGAATTCCTAAATTGTAACAGAGTTGTCTTTGTGAAAAAGAGAGCCAAAGAAATAAACTATTTCTAAAATGATTGGATACCTTTTTGTTATTCAAGAGTGCATTTAGAAGCAAATTCTTCCCTAATCCACATTTTCCAAGCACACCAACGTTGTTAGCATCTATCACCAACTTCTAAAGACTTGTTAAGGATTTTGTCTTGTCCCACTATAAGGGGACTTTTGTTGATCAACTTCATCGACTTTGTAGAGCCAACTATAGTAGGAGTGCCTTGGAAAGTTCTTGCAAAATTGCTTGAAGAAGCCAATGCTTCTATGTTTTCCTTAATGTTCCCAAGTTTTTCTTTAAGCCTATGATTTTGTCCCTTTGGGAGCTCTAGAACTTGAGCCAATGCTACCAAAGGAGACAATTTGATATTTTATTGATGTTTGAAATCAAATCAATGTTGTTGATGTTGCTTTGATAATGATAAATAATGTTAGATATTGATAGTATACACTATTGCACCATTTTTGATGCTTGCTGAAGAATTTCATTCAACTCTTAATGAATACTAACCCACAACTAAACCATGGTAGCGACCACCAATATGTAGGATTTCTAATCTAAGTGTAACATCCTTAGTTTCAATCCCCACGAATTATAATGTAATTGTATAAATGTGATTTAGGAGAGCCAATATGTTTGGGCAAAGAGCTGTATTGTTTAATATGGTCGAGTGCCAAACTATGGATTATGTACATGGAAATAATTAATAAAAATAAAATCGCTGGTTGTGATATGAGAGGGACAATAATGAAGGGGCGCTATGATTCCAGTTTTTTGGGTAGTAATGGAGGATTTGAGTGTTGGGAAGAGCACCAATCATGTTGTGCTAGAAGGAAACCATTATTGGGCTGTGTATATGCTGAAATTATGGGTTGTGTGCCTATAAAAGTGCGTTGTGTTCATTTGGAGCATTTTCCAGTTGAGGAAATGGCTCAAGAGCTTTGTGAAGGTTGTTGTGAACACTCCTATAGTAGCTAAGAGTTCCTGGAAGTCCCCAACTATGAGATTCCTATCCAATTGAATGCACTGGAGCCCTAGAGGGAAGTGGGAAGGCATGAGGGATTGTGTGTAGTGAAGGGGAATCCCATTCTTTGGGTTGCGCGGGTTGAGGGGTAGAGAGACAATGAATTGGAATTGTTGTTGGACTAGAACCTAGGTTTTGGGTTGTTGAATGTGGAGAGTGAATAACCAAAAGGGATATATGTCCTCATGGACTCATAGCCTCAGCTCGGGGGTGGCTTGTTGTTGAGGGAAAAATTAATAGCAAGCTTATAGCTAGGAGGAACGTCCTTTGTACGTAACTAGTTGGTTATTTTATAAACATATGAGTTTTTGTTATTTCTTTACGATGTTATTTTCATAGTGTAAATGGTTTTATATGTATGCTGCGTGTTTGTTGTTTTGCTTGAACATTTGCATTCACGGGTTTTATAATTGCATGTGAATTTTATGGGCATGCTGCCCCTTGGTTTATTTTATAATAAATCTCCAAGCTTTATGTTACATGTCAAGAACTGTAATTTCATTGGATAAAGTGTAGAGTATAATGCTAAGCACCATGCAAACTTTCATATACTACTTGGTGCTTAGCATTTTCTATAGCGGTAGTCATTATTGATGGTTTTGAGCCAATTTATGCAACCATCATTGTAGACGTTAGTGTGGCCTCGACTTCATTTACTGATTGGAAAAACTATTAAATGAAAATTATGAAGTAATACTTAAATAATAGCATGTGTGTGACAATTAATTGGAAATTCATAAAAATATTATAATTTATTATTATCATGTGTGTGACAATTAATTGAAAATTCATAAAAATATTATAATTTATTAGATGATAAAATGTCACAACCTTTCCATATTTCTATTTGTCACACAATTAACTCGAATGTCATTATTATCAATTTTAAATGTTATTGGCCTAAGAATTTGATGGTCAAAATGCCCATCATTGTGCATTTTGACTATCAAATATGAAGAATTTTTTTGTAGTTTATGATTCCAACGATAACTCCTATGTATGTAACCTATCAATATACACAAAATTTGACAAAAAAATGACAAATGGATGCCAATACCACTACCACAAGGAATCCAATGGACAATCTAAGTGACAATTCCACTACCACAAGGAATCCAATGGACAATCTAAGTGACAATTCATGTGATCTTAGTCACATAGAAAAGTAATCAAGGATTTGAAAATAACTACTTGTTATTAATTTAAGATGCCAATATAATTAGAAGAATGCCATAAAAGAATGGAAATTGCACTGCAATTACATTACATCAAGGATTCCAATGGAAAGTTCAAAATGACATAGTCATGTGATCCTTGTCATGTTTTGTACCAAATAACTATTAATTAAGCATAAGAAACACTCATTCTAGTAATGTCATGCCTAAATAAAGTGAATCAATGAATTAATAAGAATCATTTTCAAGGGGTAACCTCATATTACAATATATTCAAATAAACAACACAATATGAGTATTCACAGGGGTCTCCATGATGTATACATAGGAAATTAAGAAAGTTAGAAGACATCTTACAATAATAGATTTTTTTCATGCATTAACACCCAATAAAAATGTAGACTTTGGGGAGACAATTTCCCTTCCTGAGATTCCCCCAGGCGACATGTTGGGTGGCTTGCTCATTCTCCAACACTCTAATATTTCAGGCTTGCTTCATAGAGT
>CBVK0102438565.1:0-11689 GCA_900067695.1 Picea abies | reverse complement strand
GTAGAGGGTAACCAGTAGTCTAAAGGTAAGGAATAAAATCTCAGCCAGACTGACACCTTTTTGAAAGTCTTTTTTTCTGAGGAGAAATTTTCCTTCCATGTTCGCATGTACAGTCCTACTGAGTCATGGAAGTATGGTCCCCCCTCAAAGACTCTATCCCTATCCTCCAAGTTCATGAATACTACTATGAATAAGCCTTTAAAGCCCAGGTGTATCTCCACTTATCTGTTTGGCTCCCAATGGTATTTAATCCAATTGCGCAACATTCTTTCTGTGGGCCACAAACCCATAAACTTGCATATTAGTGCATGCATATTCATATGTTCCTTGTAGAGTTGTGTTTGTGGATCCTCCAATATCACCTTGGGTATCATTGTTGTTTTGGGTTTGCACGAGTTGTGCCCTTCTGCCCCATTAGGCGTCGTTGTGTCTTGCGCCTCACTGTGAGTTTCACTGGCTTCTTCTCCCATGCACTCACTTTTTCCTTGGTTCCTTTCCTGACTTTTTTCTGGGTCTGATCTTCAGGTGCCTGTCACTGGTGCCTTGAAAACTACGCCTCTTAGCCCTTTTCCTCTATCTACCACTACCTGTTTGTGTGAGGGGGTACCCTTACCCCCCCCCTTTGGTGCTCATGCTGTCCTCTGCTATGGTCGCGACTGTCAAATCCTAGCTTGCAGTTGCTCCATGACCTATTCTTTCTCATGTAAAAGAAGTATCATAATAAAGTATAATAATTGATAAGTTGCATACTTTTGATTTGTGTAAATATCTTATTTATATTTATCATTTGTTTTATAATTGCATCCTTAAAGATGAAGGATTAAGGTATAGACTAACATCATATATGAACATGTTGGAATTGTCTAACAAATAAGACTAACAAAAAAAAATGAATATGCACAAGTATTATGGTGTAGATTTAAGTGTTTACTTTGTATGTTTTATTATTATTTGAGAAGAATATGAATAAAGTGAGAAATAAGATTGTGTATAGGATGTTTGGTAAATTACACTATGTCATATTTTTATATGAAACATAGAAAGAAAGTAGAAATTGTGATTTTCATATATATATATGATAAAGATAAAGGGTATTGGTCCATAAGGCGACCTGGTCACCTTTGTTTTCTTATATTGTGTCTTATAAAAATCAATTACCTTAATTGTTTTCTCATATTGTGTCTTATAAAAATTAATTACCTTAATTATTAGATATGGCATAATCATTAAAATTAAAGATATGTTTGTTTATACTAATAAAATAATATTAAATCAATGTAAATATAGTTTTTTTAAAACTATGTATCATAATAATAATAATACAAGTTACATCATATTAATACAATTCACTCCCACGTTGTAAGTAATGGAATATATTATAATAATAATACAATTCATATCAAATCATTGTGAATAGTTGAATATATTATTATAATAATAATTGTTTATGAAATTTGAAAATATTTATTTATATATTTTTTAAATTTCTCAATTCATATCAAATCATTGTGAATAGTTGAATATATTATTATAGTAATAATTGTTTATGAAATTTGAAAATATTTATTTATATATATTTTTAATTTCTTGATAGCATTCTTAATAAATTAATATGTTTAGAGTCGTGCACATAACATAATGTTAAGATTTTATGTTCAATTTTATGTCTTTTTTCATTTAGAACATTTTTTATCAATAATTTTGTAGAGAAAAATTCTCTATTTATATGGATTATATATAACCATATTTTCAAAAATGTATATTATTATTTTATATTTTCATATGCTAAATAAAACCTTCTTTGATTAACCTACTCTGATATTAGATCTAAGATCTATAATATGTAGGGAAACTATGCGCAATGCGGTGACAAATATTGTGCGTCACAAATCTTTGTAGTTGAACATTCATGACTTACTGCGTAGTTCACAGACTGTACGATTTATTGTGCGCTATGATATAAACACTTAACAAAGTAGTTTCTTCACTTTCTGCTAATTTTTAACACATGAACTCATAAACACAATAGAAGCTCAAAAATACACATGAATTTGTCAACACACAAAATACTTAATACTAAAATAAAACTTGGCGATGCGCACTAATACAATAACTAAGATGAGATTCGGCTCCAATGACTTATGCTAACTTTACAGATACATAGCTTGTGCTCTCAGACTTCTTCGACTGCCTTCAACTGTTGCTACTGCTTCTCTTTGTTCTTTTGCATGTGTATTTCGACTTTCTACAGACTCAGACATATATGGGTAAAAAATGAGACTGTTTACATAATATAATCGACCTAACATTAAAGACGACAATGAATTCGACTGAATTTCAACTACTTAACTGGACTCGAGAAATATTAAGATTGACTCCATTTGATAACTCCCATGATTGCTGACTGAATAAATTGATTTTGCATAAACACAAGTGTAAACTAATGAATTGTAGTTGCAGATTGACAAACAAATGACTCACTGACTAACAAACTAACTAAAAAATTGATTGACAAATCGACAGAGTCATAAATCATACTAACTTTTAATTACTATTTCCAAAAATCCCCCTTAATTATAAGTAGGTGGGATTACAAAAAAATTACATCAAAAATTCAATTGACATTTACTGTTACTCATCTATTACTTCGCAGGCTCCCAAACTACTACGCAGATGATGAAATGCATCTCTTACTAAAGCTTTTGTGAAAATATTTGCAACTTGTTCTTTTAACCTGCAAAATTCCAAACAAATCTCTTTGTTATTAACCAATTCTCTAATAAAATGATACCTTGCATCAATATGCTTCGTTTTCTTATGAAACACATGATTCTTTGATAACATGATGGATGGATTATTGTCACAAAAAACTGTTGTTGGTTCCTGTTGTTCCTGCAACAAATCTTTTAACATTCTTCTCATCCAAACTTCTTGACAAATTGTGGTTGACAAATTGCACTTGTAGCTGCGACGTACTCTACTTCTGCTGATGAAAGAGTCACAATGGGATACTTCCTTGATTCCCATGATACTATACCTGTTCCAAAATGAAATGTGTACCTAGAGGTACTTTTCCTGTCATCTATGTTGCCTCCACAATCACTGTCAGTGTATCCAATAAGTCTGAATTCTTTTGAAGTAAAATACTTAATGCCAAAATCTTTTGTTCCATTCACATGTCTCAGAATTCCCTTTCCTTCCATCCAATGTGATTCTTTTTTATTTTCCATGAACCTTGAAATCAGACTCACTCCATACATAATACGAGTCCTTGTTATTGTTAGAGACATACAACTTCCTACCAGTCTTTTAAATAGTGTGGGATCCACCTTGGACCCTTTATCTTCCTTGCTTAACTTCAATCCTATTATAACAGGTCTTGGGCCAGCTTTGGAATTTATCATGTTGAATCTTTATAGAATTTCATGTGCATACTTAGATTGTGACATAAATATACCAGTTTTGGATTGGTGAACTTCAATACCCAAAAAATATCTCATAAGCCCTAAATGAGTCATTTCAAATTCATCCTTCATGACTGACTTAAATTCTTCTATGCCAAAATCACATGTAAAAATCAAATCATCTACATATAAGCAAACAATTAACATGTTACCTTGTTGATTTTCCTTGATGTAGAGTGTTGGTTCACATTCACTTCTTTGAAATCCATTCTGAATGAGGTAGGAGTCTATGCGATTGTACCAAGCTCTGAGAGTTTGATTTAACCCATACAATGCTTTCTTTAATCTTAATACTTTGTCTTCTTGTCCTAAAACCTCATAGCCTTGTCGTTGTTCCACATACACTTCTTCGTCTAAATGTCCATTAAAAAATGTTTACTTTACATCCATTTGATAAACTAGCCATTTGTACTGCGCGAGCATGGCCAACACAGTTTTGACTATGTCCATGCATGCAATTGGTGCAAAAGTTTCATTCAAATCAATTCTGGCTTGTTGTGTAAAACCTCTTGCAACTAACCTTTCCTCGTGCTTCTACACATTTCCATTTTCATCTTGCTTGGTTTTATAAATCCACTTCAAAATTTTAACATCCTTGTCTTCAAGTACATCTACCAACTTCCATGTCTGATTATTCTCTATAAATTTGATTTCTTCATCCATGGTTTGAGCCCATACATCATCTTTGACAATTTCTTCAAAAGTTAAAGGATCATCTATTTGTGAAAAAAAAAGAAGCAAAAACTGAAAATGAATTTGTCATGTCCTCATTATAGATGTCGCACAAACTTCTTTTCTTCCTTGGTAACAAACTTGCTAATGTTGAATCTGGACATGTAGAACTACTCATACTACTTGTTGTAGTTTTCTGCGCTCTAGGTATAGATTGTGGACCTGTTGATCTTACTGGAGTAGTTTGTGATGCACATTGTGTCGCAGTTCCAAATGTATATGGGACTACGAACTTATTTGTACATGGTGTTTGAACTACCTCATATTTTGTGTCATCATTCTCAATAGCATCAATAATTATTACTGTCTTTGCTATTCTTCCATCCTTTGCTTCATTCTCCACGAATTGAACATCACGGCTGATTATGAATTTTCTTGCAATAGGATCATACAACTTGTATCAGTTTGTTTTTTCATAATACCCAACAAATATACATTTATGTCCTTTTTTGTCCAAATTCTTTCTCATCTCATCTAGAACATGTGCGTATGCGACACACCCAAAAACTTTTAAGCGCACCACATTATGCTTCATTCCTATCCAAGCTTCTTGAGGAAATTTGTTCTTCACACTCTTTGTCGAACATATTTTGATGATGTATATTGTAGTTTCTACTGCCTCATACCAATACTCATTTGACAAATGTTTGATTGCCAACGTAATGCGCACCATTTCCATGATGGTTATGCTCTTTCTCTCTGCAACACCATTTTGCTATGGTGTATACCGTCCAGTAAATTGCTTGTATATGCCATGAAATTTACAAAAGTTTTGAAACTATATTGAAATGTATTCACCTCCTCTGTCAGTTCTTAAACACTTGATTTAATAACCACTCTGCTTCTCCACAAGTGATTTGAAGTGCCGAAAACAACGCAATGCATCGGATTTGTGTTTTAGGAAACAAATCCATGTCTTTCTTGAGAAATCATCAATAAATGTTAGAAAGTATGTATTGCCTCTTATAGATGGTGTTTGCATTGAACTACAAATGACTGAATGTAATATTTCCATTGGAGTTTTTTCTCTGTAAGACTTTCCAACTGGAAATGATTCTCTACGTTGCTTTCCAAATATGTAGCCTTCACATATTCTTTCTAGTTTTTCAATCAATGGTAAACCTTTTACCATATCCTTTGTTACAAACTTCATACCTCCAAAGTTCAAGTGTCCAAATATGAAATTCCATAGCCAAGAATCATCCTGTACTTTAGATTGGAAATTTATCTTCATCTCTGCGCTACTTTCTCCTTTCTTGATACTGCGCACACTATTTTCTTCATTGGAACTGCATGCACTTTCTTACCAACAACTAGCACTGTATTTTTATTCTTGGTTGAATTCAATGTTAATGGAAACATTCTTTTTCTTGTCATCTGAATTCTTTCAATAAGATGATTGCTTGGATATCTATCCATAATCACATAGTGATTATCTTCCATGTAGATTCTATATCTTTTCTGTAACAGTTGTCCCGTATTCATTAAATTGTGCTTCAGACCAGAAACATAATATACATCAGGTGTAACTTTTTGTTCTCCTTGTTTGGTTAAAATGTTTATACTTCCTTTTCCTAAGAAAGTGACTTGGATATCTGTTCCAAGTATAACCTTGGTTTGGACTGACTCATCTAAACTAGAAAAAAAATCTATGTTTCCTTTAATGTGGTTACTGCACCCTGAATCTAAATACTATATGTCACAAGGACTTGCTTGAGAAACATTGCATTCAACTGGGGATACTATATGAATTTCTTCAACTTGCACCATAAACATAGGACTGGAGGGACTGTTTGCATTGTGTGATTGATCTTGACCTTGCTTCTTTTGATTATACTATCTCGTCCTGCACTCATATGCATAATGTCCATAATTTTTATAGTAATGGAACTGAATCTTTGATTTTTCAGTTCTCTAACCATTTGGTTGACTGGTATTTGGATTTTGACTCCTTCCACCAGTATTTCTAGGACTGCTACTATGTCCACCTCTAACATAACTTCTTCCTCTTCCTCTAGAGTTATCTCTCCCCCTTCCTCTTCCACAACTTATAGATGACTGCGTGGAAAATGCATTCTCTAATGACATGTTTGACCTATTTAATCTATGTTCATGATTAATGAGGGAATCTTGCAGTTCATCTAGACTAAATTGATTCAGGTCTTTGTTCTCTTCTACAGTCACAACAAGGGTATCAAATTTAGGAGAAACACTCCTAAGTACCTTCTCAATAAAAAAATTTCCTTCTATGGTTTCACCATGATACTTAATCTGATTTTTTGGGCCAATGACATGGGTATAAAAGGAATCTATTGAATATGTATCTTTCATTGATAGAGTTTCAAAATCTCTTCCAGGAATTTGTAGTTTTGAAGTATTAACTTTGTCCATACCTTGATAATAGGTTTTTTATATGTTCCATGCCTCCTTGGATTGCTTTGTTGATGAAACTCTTGGGAGTATGCTCTCATGCATGGCTTGGTGTATGTAAAATATCACCTTTCCATCCTTCTTTCTTTGATCTTTCAAAGCATCCTTCTCATATTGTGTGAGGGAATTGTATGTTGCATGATCTGTTGGTACCACATAGCCATTCTTGACTATCTCTCATACATATTGACCTCAGAATAAAACCTTCATGGTCAAGGACCACAACTCATAATTATTGCATGTAAAACTGGGAGGTTACATATTTGAAGTAGAATCCATATTTCACCTTTCAATAGAGTTGTTGCTATGATAAACTTGTTTTGATAGAACCTTCTCTGATCAACCTGCTTTGATACAAGATCTAAGATCTACAACGCGTAGGGAAACTGTGCGCAACACAGTGACAAATAATACGCGCCACAAATCTTCATCGTTGAACACTCACCGTGCAATTCACAGACTACACAATTTATTGCACGTGGTGCTATAAACACTTAACAACGCAATTTCTTCACTCTCTGCTAATTTTTAACACATGAACTCATAAACACAATAGAAGCTCAGAAATACACATGAATTTGTCAACACACAAAATGCTTGATATTAAAATAAAACTTGGCATTGCGTTTTAATATAATAACTAAGACAAGATTCAACTCAAATGACTTATGTTGACTTTACATACATAGAGCTTGTGCTCTCATACTTCTTCGACTACCTTTAGCTGTTGTTGTTGCTTCTCTCTGTTATTTTACGTGTGTATTTCGACTATCTACAGACTCAAACATATATGGGTAAAGACTGAGACATCTTACAGAAGCTAACCGACTTAACATTACAGATGACAATGAATTCGACTAACTCTCAACTACTTAACTGGACTCGAGAAAGATTAAGATCAAATCCATTTAATAACTCCCCTACTTGTCGACTAGATAAATTGAGTTTGCGTAAATGCAAGTGTAAACTAATGAACTGTAGTTGCAGATTGACAAACTGAGTAACTGACCGACTCACAAACCGACTGACAAATTATTTGAAAAATCGACAGAGTCGTAAATCTCATCGGCTTGTAATTACTATTTCCAACAAAAAAAATATAATGATATTTATAAGTAATGGTGGAAAGATTATATAAATATGAATTTATTTTCCAAAACATATTTTAAACATTTTTTCAATAATATTTTTCATCCTATTTTTTTTAAATATCTTTTGATGTATAATATATAAGGAATTGAGATATATAATAATCTAAAGATTATCTCCAAGTTAATATATTTTCAATTTGTTTAAAACAAGTCTTTGGTTAAAAAATTAAAAAAAATTGTTAAGCGTTTCTTCTTCCAAAGAATATGAATTCTAAACAATATGCAAATTTTAGAATCTCCCTTGACACAGTGTAACACCATTAACAAGTTCTCGAATTTTTTTAAAGCCATATGAAAAAATTTCAATTGTGCATAGCACTCTTCATTTGTCAAATAGATAAAGCGCAACAACATAAACAAATTTAGAATTTAATAATAGGTATATTACATAAAAGAAGATATTAATGTTGTGAAATAGAAATAATAAGAGTAGTCTATGTTGTTGTTGCAACACAATAATAACAATATGAAAAAAAATACCACAACTATAAGTAGCAGGGATCCTATTATCATTATATAGAAACTATGCAGGAAGTTCAAAACACTTAATCATTAGCACTAATTTACTAATTCATAAAGCTATTTAATTAATATAATTATATAAGATATTTATTTTTCTTAAATTATATTTTTCTATAATTATTGTTGTAAAAATTAATTGTAATAAATATTTTTTTCTATCATTATATAAATACATAATAATAATAATGTAACTCATATCAAGTTATTATAGTTATTATAAGTGGTTGATTTTAACAAATAATAATTTTATTGATTATCATCATTATTTATAATAATAATGTATTTTTAAAATTTTTAAAATTTGTAAATTATTTCTTCTATATGTGTTTTTTTATATATAAGAAGATGTGTAATTTCCTTAAAAATTTAATATAAATTTGACAAGTAATTTTTAATTTTTTTTTATTGATAATAAGAAAATATTTTCATATACTTTATAAATAAAATATTTCAATATCAATTATATAATAATAATAATAATAATAATTTATTTTTAAGGTTATGGTCTACCCTACTCCTCTCGAATCTGTGAACTGTTAAGAAAAAACACATGTTCTTAACCATTAGACCCAACTCAAACTATATATATTTTGATAAAGCAATTAAAATTGAAAAAAATATTATGATTAACAATTTCCATTCTTGTTGTCCTTTAAACTTTCGTAGCCAAAGCCTCATTGAGAGTAACCAGGCAAAAAACAAAGCCAACCAATAGAAAGTAGCAGCCGGCTACGCTCCTTGCTAGCTCCGCCCTTGCTCCTTAGAGTGGTTCCTCCCTTGCTCTTTGAGTGGTTCCTTAATGCGACTGATTCATGCCGAGATAATGATTCTTAGGTGGGGTTCCTTAAGATAAACTAGAGAGGTTCTTCCTAATGAAATTCCAAGTCGTGAAGATAATACTAGTTAATTCTCTTTTTTATTGTAGAAGTCAGGCAAACCTTATTTTGAATATTTAGTTCAAAGGTTTCTGACTTTGAACCTTTACATAATGAATCCATACCCTTAGGATGGCTACACAAGAATCTTGAACTTCAGAGCCGTTGGAGGTGCAAATATAAGTTTCCATTTTTTGATAGTTAGGTTGACGTGGAAGAGTGTGATGGTGTTCATCTCTACGTGAGTGAAATTGTTTTTGGAAGTTCTTGTATTATTGAGATCTTGAGAGGAGGAAACAAATACATGCTCATATAGGATATAAATAAATTCTTTGTAAATGTAAGCGAAAATATAAGATATTTGATATGTGTGAGTTAATAAGTCTTAACACCCTAGTTTTACTAGTACTTATTTTGATGTCGGTTAGGTAAGGTTTTCATGAACATCTCTAACCATTTTGAATTTTTAAAATATTGTAGATTATGAAGTCCATCAAGCTCTCTCTTAGCCCTCTTAAAGGCGTAGCTCTTGTGTGTCATAAATTCAACTCAAGAGTTACAAAGATATGCCTATGAAGACCTTACCTCACAGATCCTACTTGACTTGGTTGTGAGATCCAACTTAGTCCTCATTTTGTAAAACATAGATCAAGTAAATACTCTTTAAGGGAGGCTGTTGGAGTTATTAACTCCTACTTGACTTGGTTGTGAGATCCAACTTAGTTCTCATTTTGTAAAACATAGATCAAGACAAGTATGCTTTAAGGCAGGGTGTTGGAGTTATTAACTCCTACTTGACTTGGTTGTGATATCCAACTTAGTTCTCATTTTGTAAAACATAGATCAAGACAAGTACGCTTTAAGGCAGGGTGTTGGAGTTATTAACTCCTACTTGACTTGGTCGTGATATCCAACTTAGTTCTCATTTTGTAAAACAAAGATCAAGACAAGTACTCTTTAAGGTAGGGTGTTGGAGTTATTAACTACTACTTGACTTGGTTGTGAGATCCAACTTAGTCCTCATTTTGTAAAACAAAGATCAAGACAAGTACTCTTTAAGGGACAATGTTGGAGTTATTAACTCCTACTTGACTTGGTTGTGAGATCCAACTTAGTCCTCATTTTGTAAAACAGATATCAAGACAAGTACTCTTTAAGGGAGGGTGTTGGAGTTATTAACTCCTACTTGACTTGGCTGTGAGATCCAACTTAGTTCTCATTTTGTAAAAAAAAGATCGATACAAGTGCTCTTTAAGGGAGAGTGTTGGAGTTATTAACTCCTACTTGACTTGGTTGTGAGATCCAACTTAGTTCTCATTTCGTAAAACAGAGATCAAGAAAAGTACTCTTTAAGGCAGGGTGTTGGAGTTATTAACTCCTAATTGACTTGATTGTGAGATCCAACTTAGTCCTCATTTTGTAAAACAAAGATCAAGACAAGTACTCTTTAAGGGAGGGTGTTGGGGTTATTAGCTCCTACTTGACTTAGTTGTGAGATCCAGCTTAGTCCTCATTTTGTAAAACATAGATCAAGAAAATTACTCTTTAAGGCAGGGTGTTGGAGTTATTAACTCCTACTTGACTTGGTTGTGAGATCCAACTTAGTCCTCATTTTGTAAAACATAGATTAAGACAAGTACTCTTTAAGGGAGGGTGTTGGAGTTATTAACTCCTACTTGACTTGGTTGTGAGATCCAACTTATTCCTCATTTTGTAAAACATAGATCAAGACAAGTTCTCTGTAAGTGAGGGTGTTGGAGTTATTAACTCCTACTTGACTTGGTTGTGAGATCCAACTTATATTAACTCCTACTTGACTTGGTTGTGAGATCCAACTTAGTCCTCATTTTGTAAAATAGAGATCAAGACAAGTACACTTTAAGGGAGGGTGTTGGAGTTATTAACTCCTACTTGACTTGGTTGTGAGATCCAACTTAGTCCTCATTTTGTAAAACAATGATCAAGACAAGTACTCTTTAAGTGAGGGTGTTGGAGTTATTAACTCATACTTGACTTGGTTTTGAGATCCAACTTAGTCCTCATTTTGTAAAACATAGATCAAGACAAGTACTCTCTAAGGGAGGGTGTTGGAGTTATTAACTCCTACTTGACTTGGTTGTGAGATCCAGCTTAGTGCTCATTTTGTAAAACAAAGATCAAGACAAGTACTCTTTAAGGAAGGGTGTTGGAGTTATTAACTCCTACTTGACTTGGTTGTGAGATCCAACTTAGTTCTCATTTTGTAAAACAAAGATCAAGAAAAGTACTCTTTAAGGAAGGGTGTTGGAGTTATTAACTCCTACTTGACGTGGTTGTGAGATCCAACTTAGTTCTGATTTTGTAAAACATAGATCAAGAAAAGTACTCTTTAAGGTAGGGTGTTGGAGTTATTAACTCCTACTTGACTTGGTTGTGATATCCAGCTTAGTCCTCATTTTGTAAAACATAGATCAAGACAAGTAATATTTAAGGGAGGGTGTTGGAGTTATTAACTCCTACTTGACTTGGTTGTGAG
>CBVK0102438444.1:0-18776 GCA_900067695.1 Picea abies | reverse complement strand
AATTTGAAGCACCGAGATCCTTCATGTCAAATTTAGAGGACAACTGAGTTTTCACATCTTGGATAATCTCCTTGTCGTTTCCTATCAGCAACATGTCATCCACATACAAGAACAAATAAATTAAATGATCACCAATTAATTTAAAATATACACAGTGATCCTCTTGAATTCTTGTGAAGGAAAGTCNNAGCATATAAGTATCAAATTTTTGATACCACATCCTTGGTGATTGTTTTAAACCATATAGGGACTTTTTCAGCTTGCATACTAGCTCCTTCTTTCCCTTCACAACATAACCTTCTGGTTTCTTCGTATAGATTTCTTCTTCCAGATCCCCATGTAGGAATGTTGTCTTCACATCCATATGTTCTACTTCAAAATCAAATGCAGCAACAATAAATAACAAAAATCTTATAGAGATTAACTTGGCAACATGAGAAAAAATATCACCAAAATCAATTCCCTCAACCTCAGAATAACCCTTTGCTACTAACCAAGCTTTGTATTTCTCCACTTTTCCTTCTACATTCAACTTCTTTTTAAATAACCATTTGTTGCCAATGGTATTTCTTCCAGTCGACAACTCCACTAGATCCCATGCCTCATTCTTATCCAAAGATGCCATTTCTTCATCCATGGCCCTTTTCCAGAGATTTTCATCCTTTGAATCCACTGCCTCCCTGATAGTTCTAGGATCATCATCAGTAATAGAAAAAGAAAAATTTGAACAGAATCATATGGAGTATACCTTTCTGGTAGCCTTCTTTCTCGAAGCGATCTCCTCAATATTGGAGTATGAGGATCTTCTTCTTCTGATTCATGTTCTTCTATAGAGTTTGACTCATCATCCTTTAAATCAAACTCTGTTTTCTCTGGTTCTTCCTTACTTGGTAGGACTTTTTGTTTAATATCATCCTTCATTTCTCTAAATACCACATCTCATCTATACACTACCCTCTTAGTTTCTAGGTTCCAAATCTTATAACCTTTGAGAACATCTTTTTATCCAATAAACATACACTTTTCATCCTTCTTATCTAACTTACTCATGTTTTCCTTTGGAACATGAACATATGCATCACAGCCAAATACTTTGAGATGTGTGAGATAAGGTTTCTTACAATTCCATACCTCTTGTGGAGTCTTGTCATACAACGTTGATGAGGGTGATTTGTTGACCAGGTAACATGCAGTACCCACTGTCTCTGCCCATAATTCTTGCCCTAACCCGGCACCACTGAGCATGCACCTTGTTTTTTCCATCAGTGTCCTGTTCATCCTTTCTGCAACTCCATTCTATTGAGGTATATATGGAGAAGTCTTCTGCCTTTCTATATTGAACTTCTTACATAATTCTTCAAATTCATTCCCGCAGAAATCTCTACCATTATCTCTCCTCAGCACCTTAATTATTTTCTCTGTTCGATTCTCAACAAGAGCCTTAAACTCTTTAAACCTATCAAAGACTTTAGATTTCTTCCTAAGGAAGTATATCCAAGTATTCCTTGAGAAGTCATCTATAAATGACACATAGTAAAAATATTTTCCAAATGATGGGACTAACACATGTCCAAAAAAATCACTGTGAACTAGCTGTAAAATTTCTTCTTCCCTCACTGCACCAGAGGGGAATCTTACCCGATTTTTCTTCCCATATAGACAATGTTCACAGAAATCAAAATCCAGAGAGAAATTATACATACCTTGAACCATACCCTTTCCATGTAATAGTCGAAGACCCTTTTCTCCGACATGCTCCAGTCTTTGATGCCACAACTTTTCCACATCTCCAACATATCTTTACAAAATTTCCAAGAGATTTAGATCTACCCTTAGACTTAGATCTCCCACTTGATAGCTTAGATATATTTCTTTCCTGGGAATGTCCTCTGGAAAATAATGTGTCTGTGCTCTGTCCTTCCATATTCTTTTGTCTCATCTCCTCCAACAACAAGGATGATACCACTTCATCAAACTTAAAAGAAGTTGTATGACTACCTATGGCCACATCCAGACTATCCCACGAGTCTTGTAAAGAACACAGTAAACTGATACATTTATCTTCATCTGAAATTTTAATCTCAACAGATACTAACTGACTTACCACAGTATTGAAGGCGTTCAAATACTCTACGACCGAGTCTCCATCTCTGATCCTCAGGTTATACAACTTCTTTCTCAGGAATAGTTTATTTACTAGTGACTTAGACTGAAACAACTTTCTCAACTTATCCCATAAATCCTTGGTTGTAGCTTCCTTAGACACATTCAATAATACTGAATCTGAGAGACACTGTTGGATTGTGCTCTTTTCCTTCTGATCCAACTTTTTCCAAACATATGTTGAAGTTCCTGTAGGTGAATTACCTATATCTATCATGATCCATTGATCTTTGTCCACCAACCGATCTTCCATCTTGAGCTTCCACAACTCAAAAATATTCCCATTAAACTTCTCGATCTCCATCTCCAAATTGCTTGCCATTTATTTTCACCTAAAAAATCAATACCACAGATCTCCCACTGTAACAAGGCTTATCACAGTCCCGAGCCAAACCCTTAACCAAAAAGGCATCCCACTTAAGCCAACAAAGCTCTGATACCAAATGTAGATTTTAACCTTGTACAATATTTACTGCAAACATATTTTAAGTAAAATAACATAAAAGATACAATGGAAAATACAAACAGTACACAGAGATTTTTCCCCTTGAAACCCAAACTGGGAAAACCAACATATTCTATATTAATTCATGGTATTACATTGTTTACAATACAAATACAATATACATATAGGAGCCAACGACATCCAAAACCCTAACCCAATGACCTGGATTAGTCAACAACCTTAATTCCTTAACCGAAAATAGAAAACCATCGACAAAGAAACCATGTGTCTAAAAACCACCTAACAACCACATGTTACGTTATTAGGGCTTGATAAATGGGAAATATACTTTGTGGGGCCAATCAACCCATCAACAAGAAGATCAAGAGTGAGGTACATAATTACTATGAGGAAGTATTTGACTAGATGGGTTGACACTACCACTCATGTAAAGAATATAACACATACCCAACAATGTCATCGTGATGTTCACCATTGCAGCAAGGATGAAGGATATCACTAAAGCTCAGGATGCGCAACAAAGTATGTCATAGTTGATCACTTCTATGGTCAATAAGGCATTGGTCTCGTTATACATAGCTCTCTGACATGCAAGTTTTTGTTGAACCTCTCATCAAGAAACTCAACAATACAAACCTGACAACTTCTTAGGTCACAACCATGGAAGTCGAGGTAGGTATTCATATTACACAGGATCTCTAAGGCCATTTGAATGAGCCTGAGCACCAATATAAGGACTTTGTGGAGGAAGTCAAAACCACTATGTTGTCTAGTGAGGAGCTTATTCCATAAATCTTTTGGCTCGAGGACGAGGCAAGTAATATTGGTGAGGGGATATTGGCACCCAAATTTTTGGGTTCATTTTGTGTGTGTGCATAAACGAAGTTGTGTGCACTCATTCCAAAGTTTTGTGTGCTACTAAGATAATGCATGAAGAAGGACAAGGAGTGCGCACCAGGCCTATTTTTGATAACACGTGCTAAGCCTAAGAGGTTACCAAAGGCACTCCGGTCCCAGGTTTGATGAACACCGGAAATCAAGAAGACGCATGCCGAAATCAAAAAAGGAATCATCGAGAAATCTTCTCGAATGATTGTTGTCAACAACATAAGGTATCGTGGAGCTGATAAAAGATGAGTTGGCAAGGAAGTTAAGATTTCCCTGTATCCTTAGGACTCTATGGACTGCAGGTAGGTACCAGAAGCGTGCGAGGCCCTTTTGTCAGTAGAATGAGTGGAGCAACGTAGAAATAGATAGAGCTCCCGAGCAGAAGAAGCTATAAAAGGAAGCAATGATATCAGAAATGGGGCTAGTCATATCTTTAGAAGAGATTCATTGAGTCTTTGGTATCAAAGTCACTCTGAGCCTGTGTAATATTGTAATGTCTTTGAATATAAATGTGTGTTTGTTATATGTATGATATTTTGAGGGATTGCACACAACGTAGGTTGTTGTACTTCTAGGAATTTATATAAGAGAAGATATGAAGCTATGTTGCTATCTAATGCAATTTGTGTAATGTATAATGTGTGTTCTGGATTGAAAGATATAATAAAGCTATTGTAGTTATGAGTTATGGTATGTCTGTCACCTATGATTTGGATATGTGTTTGTATTGTTTTACTTCTTATTCCTAGTAAATTTTCAGATATGGGATGTATAAATACCAACCAAATGGATCTATGCATGTTTAAGCCTCCATTCCTATCACAAGACCCTATGGTTTCTTTGATCCTCTTTACATCTCGAGTGAGACCTTCCTCGGCCTTGGCCGAGGATTGATATGTCGGTGCTCTAGGTTTTTTCTTGGTCGAAACTGGACGAACCCTGGGTCTAAACTCCCTAGCGTTAAGAAGAGTGTGCGCAAGTGTGGAAGAAAACGCCCAACGCACACCATATATTGAAATTGTAACATCTCCAGTTTTTAAATCTCGTGAATTGTAATGTAAATTATACATGATTTAGGCTAGTGAAAAAGTATGTTTTATGTCATAAATCTTGTACTAATCAATATGTCTGAGGGATAAGCTATGTATATTGTACATTATAATTATTAATAAAAATGAATCATTGGTTGTGATACAAGAGGGATGGTAATGTTGGGGGTCTATGATTCCACAATGCACACAAGAGGGGGCTAAAAGGGGTCCAAGGGGAATTCCATATACCTAGTAACCCAAGCCACTTTCATAAATCACTATTGTTATTAAATATTTACCCCTTTGAATTATTTCATACCAGTCACTGATTCCATGTAAGAGGTTGGTGGACAAGTCATCTCACCTAGATATTGAAGTATAAGCTAAATTGAGTCATGTAAGAGGTTGGTGGGAAAGTCATCTCACCTATCTATGGCAACATGCATTGGGTACAATCTTTTTGGGGAAATGTGTGAAAGTCAAAGAATGCATGGAGAAAAGGCAAATTCGAGTAAGAAGAGGGTAGTTTTTATAGCCGGTTCTTGGGGCAACAAGAGAGATTTGGGTGTTGAAATAGAGCACTAGTCATGTTGTGTATCAGAGAAACCATGAGAGGGGATGTGTTTTGTGCTAAGAACCAGGCTAGCATTCCTCGGAATAATATTTTGTTGATAAATCGTTCAAGAGCCTATATGTGGGCTACTGTGAACACTCCTAATTGCAACTAAGAATTTATAGAGTCCCCATCTATGAGATTTCCTAGTCAACCATGTGCTAGAGCCCTAGAGAGAAGTACAATAGCTTGAGGGACTATGTGGTAGAGAAGGGGATCCCATTCCTTGGGTTGTGCAAGTTGACGGGAAAAAGAATTATAAATATGGGTATTGGGCTGTATGAGGACACTGCCAACCATGAGAGCCATACCTCCTTTTTCATTCATAGCCCCAACAAAGGGGTGTCCTGTTGTTGAGAGAAATGGAACAACAAACCCTATGGTTAGGAGGAATGTCCTCATAATCCCCTAGATGGTTCCTCTATAAAAATGCAAGTGTTAAACTCTTACATCTCTTGTGTTTATTTCCGTTGTGTAAATGATTTATTCGAATGCTATTGAGTGATTGATAATTGGCATTAGTGGATTTTAGAATTTGTTGTTAGGTGCATGAGCAAAGCTCCCTTTGTTAATTGTATCAGAGCATTTTATTTAGGTTTAACAGACATATATATTAGAGAGATGAAAGGTTATTATGCTCTCTCGATTTCTTCTTGTTTACTTGAATCCCAAAGTTGTTTTGAGGTGAGGTGATGTGATTATGGGAATAGCAAGTTCTTCATCCTTAAGCGAGAGTTTTCTTACTTTCGCCCTTCTTTGCACTTTCAAAATATTTCCCAAGATTCTTCGATGATGGTTCCTTTACTTGTTGGCCTCGAGGCACTCCTCTTCTAGGATTAGGAAGCCCTTTGGGCTTCCCTCGGCCATGTGACTGCAAAGTGGTTGATGTGGGACTCAAGGGCTCGAGCCTCTTTTGAATGGGGGAGAATCGCTCGATTTCTGTCTTTATAACCTGCGTGTTCCTCTAGCGAACTTAAGTTAAACTCGGTTGATTGCAATTCGGATAAATAATATTAGTCCCAGCTCAAATATATAATCATTTTAGCACTGAAAGTTATGAAAAATCCTCTCAATCACACAATCACCCATGGATTACGTTTTGGCAGTGATCGACTTAGCATTGATCTGTGTGAACTCTGTGCAATTTCAACATATCCTTTTTTTTCATTTCGATTATGACAGGCGTTGACCCGGAAATAGTGGAGTCTGCGTAACAATGGATCTAACGCGTCTGATCCTTCCTGGGCAGGAATAAAATATATGCAGCTGCGTCCTGTTTGCAGCTGTATTTTACGTATATTGATGTTGCACAAAACCCGGTCAAAATTAGCGTTCCATGAAGCATCTATCATGTGCCAGAGCGATCTTCTCACGTTTAATTAATTATAAACAATCAGAACCCAACTGTCAGGTTCATATCATCACGATCTCCTGGAAGTGGAACCCATGTTTCTCTCGAATGCTTGAAGACTATGCTCAGGTTCCAACCAGAATCTCATCAACTGATTTTAATCCAAACGAGCTTCCCTCTACTGTCTCGTTGTGCTATGACTTGTTAAGAACTAATATTCTAATTTGTAGTTGCCAGCACGTCGAAAGCCACAAATATCTAAATTACGAGTGACGTGAAATTTAACATTTCTTTCTTCACAGTAAGTGCGAAGTGTGAGGCTACTCAGCTACTCATAAGATTTTTTGCATATTGAAGTCAATTCATAATAAATAGATTGTCAATAAAGCTGCAGAATATTAACATCATCCATTTGAAGCAAACACACCCATCAATCACTGAAATAACACATAAATTGTCAATTTTGAAGAATGCACTTTCTTGAATCTAACTCTGAAAACCTCATAAGATTTTTTTGCAGTTAGTTTAAAATGGGGCAAAACCCATGAGATAAGGTTGTGAAATGCATGAAATTTTGATTCATGCGAAACTCAAACTATCCTTAAAAATGTAACCAATTCAGAAACATTTTTTTACCTGAAAAAGTTAATGTATTTAGACTTGAATTAGTTTACTCTTTTCTAATTAAATTACAAAAATTGAATAATGTAAAAAATGAATTACCACTTGCAGAGATGAACTTAACTTCCTTTTAAAAAAAATTAATAATTTGATTTCTTAATCATTACCATAATTAATGGATACATTGAATTTGAATTATATTAATAATGGTTAAGAGGAAAAACTGTATATTATTTAATATTATACATTTTAAATACTCTAATTTAGAATCGCATACAGTATCATAAAATTTAATTACTTTAAAATTTATTTTTATATTTTAAATTATTAATTTATTTTTAATAATTTATTTTTATTTATAGGTGAATTTTGATTATTATTACAATAATGTGATAAAGGGTCTATTTTAATTATTACTATTATAATATTATAAAAAGTGTTTTAACAATACACTCTATTTCTAGTTAATTAATTAATTGACATTTTCTATTTTTAATATTAAAAAATTAAATTTTAATTAATTAAAAATAAAAAATAGTTACAAACTATATTTTAAAATAAAATAATTTCAATTTAAATACAGTTGAGATATTCCACTGAATTACATTACAGTGTTGAGATCGTATATTTTTAAGTAATATTATTAATCTTATATAAAACTATATACTATTTCAATATTTGTTTTTTAAATACACCGTATAAGATTCTGATTACATAATTTGTGAAATATGAATGTACGATTATAAAATTTGCTCATTGCTTGCTTGCTTGCACCGTCTCTGAAAAATAACACATCTTATTTATTAATTAGCTTACATGAGTTAGCAAATGATAATGCACCGATTGTCCTGGCCCACATAATATAACGTAATTCTGTGAAACCAAGATTTGTCCTTTCTTGTACAATACGCGGTTTTCACAAACTGTGTTTCCGTTTCACATGTGGAATTCTGATAAATCAATCAATATTATAGAAATTCTAGCACCGCTATCTTTGTTGTTAATAAGACTATAAAATCCAGACAGATCGAACGACGAAGCAGAAGCTGGGCATTGTAAACAGCCAGCACGCTGAGTCGTCCGTCATCAGTCAGCATCATTGAAGTTGGGATTGTTTTTCTCATCCCATCTCAGAGTTCTCGTTCGTTTTCAAATTCGTGCCTGTCTCTGGATCAAATCTAGTGGAGAAAAATATTTACGAAGGGTCTGTCTGCAATAAGGACAAGATGCATTCATTCAAATCCTACGGGAAGGTAGATGATATCGATCAAGAGAAGTTGGCAGTGCAGAAAAGGACGATGAGAAGAATTATAGTAATCTCAGTAGCTTCCGTGGTGCTTGTGGCGATCATAGCCTCTGTGGTGACCGGGGTCGTTATTTCCAACAGAAATAAGGGAGGATCTGGGTCGGGGACCGGATTTCAAACAACCAACAAGGCGTTAAAAGCCCTCTGTGACCTCACACTGTATCCGACCACTTGCATTTCCAGTCTCTCATCGTATGCTTCATCATCCAATGCCGGCCCCAAGGAACTCGTTAACCTGGCAGTGATTGTGGCATTGGACGAAGCAAAGAAGGCCTCGGACTGGATTCAGAAAACGTCTGAAAGCACTCATAATATTGCTCTTCTGGACTGCGCGGAGCTGATGAATGCAACTATAGAGCAGCTAAATAGCTCTAGCGCAATTGTACAAAGTTTCGATCTGGCGTCTCTGCAGGACGAGACAGGCGACGTGCAGACTTGGCTCAGTGCCTCCCAAACAAATCTGGAAACCTGCTTGGACGGAGTAGAGACCATGGCGCCAAACGATCAAGTGAAGGCTCAGATACAGAGCGCGTTGAACAATTTGACAGAGATTGCAAGTAATTCTCTTGCAATCGTTAAGGGCATTTCCACGGTGCTCAGTTCGCTCAATATCCCTGGTTTTCCTACACGACGCCTATTGTCTGATCCTGAGGATGAGTTGCAATCGGTCGATGACGATTTTCCCCAATGGCTGTCTGCCGGAGATCGAAGGCTTCTTCAAAAAAATACTCTAACGCCGAATGTGATTGTGGCCAGCGATGGTACCGGCAAATACAGAAAAATTCAAGCGGCAATAGACGCAGCCCCGAACAAGAGCAAAACCAGGTACGTTATAAAGGTCAAACAAGGAAATTACAGCGAGAATGTGGTAGTACCGTCAGGGAAGCCATTGATAACGATAATTGGAGATGGCATGGACAAGACTATTATTCTTGGGAACAGAAGTGTTGTAGACAATTCAACAACCTTCGCCAGCGCAACTTTGGGTAAGTTGTCGAAGATTTAATTTTGACATTTATTCTTCCCCTAGTTTTTTCAGTGAAAGCCTGAGTTGGTTTGTGTTTTGTTTTTCTCAGTTTTGAGTTTATCTCTGTCTCTAGATTTTTTAAACGAATATTAAAACATCAAAGTAGACAAATTGGAAAGTTTAAGTAGAAGTTAATATAAATTGGCTGTCTGATTTTTCTTAGGAAGGAAATTTTAATAAAATCATGCTCAAATTGTAAAATGCAGCTGCGGTCGGAAAAGGTTTCATTGCTCGAGATATACAGTTTATAAACACTGCAGGTCCAGAGAAGCACCAGGCGGTAGCTCTTAGAAGTGGATCGGATAAATCCATCTTCTATCGCTGTAAGATAGTCGGCTACCAAGACACCCTCTACGCCCATTCCCTTCGCCAATTTTACAAGGACTGCGAGATTTGGGGTACTGTAGATTTCATCTTCGGCAATGCCGCCGTAGTACTTCAGAACTGCACGATACGTGCAAGGAAACCCTTGGTGTTTCAGCAGAATACTGTGACAGCTCAGGGCAGAACGGATCCTAACATGAACACTGGCATCTCCATCCACAAATGCAACATCGTCCCAACCACCGATCTGATTCCGGTAAAAACTACGATTCCAACGTACCTCGGCCGGCCGTGGAAACTGTATTCCCGAACGGTGGTAATGCATTCTCAGTTGGCCGATATAATTGCTCCTGCAGGTTGGCTGTATTGGAACGCAACTTTTGCATTGGATACCTTGTTCTACAGGGAATTCAATAACTCAGGCCCAGGGTCCGTAACTAAAAATCGTGTCAGCTGGTCAGGTTATAGAGCGACCACTGTTGCAAATGTGGTTATTCCATTTACAGTTCCTAGATTCATAGGCGACTCCTGGATAAAGTCTGCTGGGATTACATATGATCAAACTCTGTAACTGCAACTGCGGGAACACTCAACAATTCATTTGTCTGCTAATGATATTCTTTGGTTTTCATTTTTTTTGGTTGAATTCATTTGTTCTCATCTGAACATGGCAATAAAATGCTAATAAAGAGTGGCGACTCTGCAATATTTTTTTCAATTGAATACTTTAAGATTTTAAGATTTTGACCTATGTAAGGGGTGCTTCCTGTCGAATGAATGAGAAAGAAAACATAGCACCATTTGTGTTTGAATCTGTAGAATATTGATTATGGAAAGTTGTGTTGTATGCTGTTGAAGGAACCACAGTGGCCATGTCCAAGATGCTCACAGAGTGGGTCGTTTATGTTTTTGTTTTGGATCTCTGTGTTCCCAACAAGATCTCATTTAACAGTGGTGATAAAAGAATCGCTACACATTTAATATTCATTATTTGAATTTGTAAGTTTTTACCAAACGCATAAGTCAGAAAATTGGGTGAAATTTATGGAATGGCACAGGTAATTACATATTGTCTTACTTTCTAAAATAGGCATAAAAGTTGGTAGCATTTTGAATTGAAGTTGAGTTGTTAAATGTGTTTCTTTTAACACTAACTAATCACTGTTAGTAAGAAAAACTTTAAATAAATAATTGTAAATAATAAATAGAAAATAAAGGAAAGAAATAGCAAATTATTACATAATTATTTTTTAAAAAAACATTACAATATAAAAACCCTTCATTGTAAAGTATGTTCAATGTCTTATTCAATAACTAAATAATTGCATTTCAGAGTTTTTGTGCTCTCAATAAGAGTATTACACTGAAACATAAAAATTAAGAAAATTTTTAGAGAGCATTGAATGACTTTTCAATTACTTCTTAATTAACTTAGTGAGTAATTGAAGAGTTGTACATTTAATTATTAATTAAGGATTTAAGATATTTAATTACTTTTGAAAGTAAATATCACACATTCAGGAAAAGAAATTCATAGTTGTTGAATTTAAATCACACTTGTTGAAATTAAATTAGGCTTGCAAAGTAAATCACACTTGTGGAAATTAAATCACAGGTGGGTATGTGCTCTCATGACCCGTTAGTGGCAATCCAAACATGGAAAAATAAAAATATGTTAACTTGGAGGGATTACAATGAATTTAAATATGGTGTAATAAGATGAAAAGTAGGAAATTGAATTAGGTTTATGAATATACAACTTTTATTCATGGAAATTGTGAATATCTACTAAATTTGTTTTTTTCTAAAACTTGTATGTTATTTTTCCTTCAAATATAAGGTAAATATCTTTGTTCATGGAAGTGTGATGGAATTTCATTTCAAAAATTGTATAAATGTAGAGAACCCATGTAGTGTGGTGTAGTTTTTAGGTAAATCATGCAAGGGTACTGGGAGGACCAAAGGAGTGTATATCACAACTACTTTAGCGAAAATTATGGGTGTGGGGGTGGCCCTTGACTGGCCCCTTCTCCTCCTCTGGCAGTTTCCATAGATATTCTAGGAGATGAAACTGGTAAATTATAAAGAGGGTTTTCAAAGATGTATAGCGATCCTTTAGCTTCTTCAGGATGAAGTGAGAAAGGTTTCAAAAACCGTTTATCGAGAGACGAGAAAACTGAAAAAGGGGGGAACGAGATACGAGGACTTGATTCTTCTGATTTGCAAGAGATGTAAATGGGAGAACCTGCAGGTGTGGAATCCGAGTGTATGGTCTATTCTTTGAGACTTTGTGAGGTTGGGAAATTTAACTGAAGAGATGATGGGATATCAATCGAAGCGGGATTTACTGTAGGTTTCTCACCTTCATCTACATAGGAGGTAGTCAAATAAGTTTCAATTTTAATTTCAGGGAAAACTAATTTAGGGTTTATGATCTCAGCTTCAACTGTGTTAGCCGACGTTTCTCTGAAAAGGGTTTGAGTGGAAACTTCTTGCGAAGTTAACATTTCAAGTGGAATCTTAGCCTTAGACTGTGTGGATTTAGGTTGGTAAACCACAATAGTTTTCTTAAGGAAACCCTTTGGTTTTAGTATTTTTTTGGGGTCAAAAACAGGCATGGTTTGCTTATCATTTGGGTTTTATCTCTTGTTCCTTCAACTAGATGCCAACTTATTTAAATGTGGAGTCACCAAGTGAATAATAAAAAATTAGCCTTTATAATGTGTTCACTCTTTGTTCACTATCAAAGAGAGAAACTTACAAATGTCATTCTCCCAGGGAAAAATAACTTCGTTTCTCCGTCCCCGGCAACAGCGCCAAAAATATGTTGTTCCTAAGTTTATACTAAGGCTACAAGTATAATGTCAAGCATCAGAAAATGAGGAAAAGGTTTCAATGTTTGCCTTTTACTACCGAAAAAAAGAGAGAAGTTCTTTGAAACGAATTAATATTATAACAACTCAGAGGTTGTTTCTCACATCTGAGTTAAATTTGAAAAATTGAATGAAATGAAAGAAAAACACAAAGCTGCTAATCAAAGCAAGGTATCAATTACTAAAAAATCTTACTCTGTAACAGATGAAGAAAGTGAGTGATATAACTTTCAATAAAGTGTAAAATATAACATCTAATTAACATTTGGGTCTTGTATTTACTAACAATGAATACAGAGGAAAGTCTAATTGTTATTAGATTACTAGGTGAAAAATAACCACAAAAGACGTTTTACTAAATTGTGATTTTAGACATTCATCAAAGTAAAATATATGAAAGCATGTTGGAAAATGGAAGGACATAAGAACACATAACTCAGAATAGACGAGATGTAGAACCTCTGGCCTGCATTGGTATTAATTCTCAATAAAGAGAGTCTTCTCTTTTACAATCGGCAAAAAGTAGCCCTGGTTTCTTTCTCAAAATGTATATTGATATTAGATTAAAATGTTTCGAATTCTATCATTCTAAAAGTTTTGGTTACAAATGAAAAGATGGAATGTTTCACTTCATTGTCCCTTGTCTTCCTTCATGCTGGCGGGGTGTTTTCCTTTCTTTGTCCTCTAGCTCCAAAATAGGATGGAATAAGCAATTGTATTACTGGCCTCCAGAAGTCTTCCCTTTACCCTCTTCAATACAATTGACACACTTTTCTACCAACTGGGCTATCAACTTGGGAAGTTCAGTTTGGTCATTCGCTTCGAAAGTGTAGCACTTCCTTTCCAACTATGGCAGTCTTTATCCTATTTTTTTGTCTTCTATAATGATAGACAACAACTGTAGGTTTGGTTTTATCAACCATTTATCTATTTGGGCAATATCGATCTGTTTTATTTGAGATAGTTCAACTTGGTCTCTTTCCACATTTTCCTTGATATCTAGCAGATGTTTAACTATGTTAATTTTTCCAAACATTCCAGAGCTACTCTCCTTATCGAGATCTAGCAATTTTGTATTTATTAGGCCAAATGTTTCTTCACAAGAGTCTCTCACCTCTTTAGTCATTTTTTTGTTCTCTGGTATATTATGCTCCCATGCTTTTAACAGGATGTTACCTCTGGTTTGCTCTGGAATGGATAATCTGGAAGCGATGACCATTTCTTCCTTTGTTGTAGTTATAATAGCTTCCTAGCAGGCACCCCGAGCCACCTTAGCTTCTCTTTCTCTTAAGGTGATATTATTTAGTGCTAGATCTATCATCTGAAAATGACTCTAGATGATTTCTGCTTTAGCAAGTAGACTATGTTGAGCTGCCTCTATCCTCTTTCATATTTCCATTACTTGGGTTCGAAATACCGCTATATCTATGACTTGGCTTTCAGTAGAATTTAATTTAGGTTAAGGTTGTTTTATTAACTCCTCCTATTGACTTATCTATGCTTGGCTTGTTTGAGCCGACTGTTGCATTTTCTCAAGATTATATTTGAGTTGTTCAATTTTCTGTTGATCAACTTCTCTGACTTGTTCAAGGTTTTTACATGCCTCATTCTTGGCATTTGTTTCTACAATTGCCATCTGAGTCTATAATTGTCTAATTAACAGGTCTTTTTGTTTGAGCCGTTCTTTCAAGATTCCAACTGAATATTGGTTGGCAATTGCATAAGCCCCCAATGTCCTTGCTACCTCTTCGGTGAATCCTATCTCTTATAAGGCTTCTCCATCAGTTAGTATTTTGTATTTTTTTGTCATTACACCTCCACTTTGATGCATCTCTTGCTTCACCATGACTTTTCTTTTCTTGCTAAAAATGAAATCCCTAGGAGGTAGCTCTTCTACAATGATAGGCGTTAGATATTCTTTGAATATTGTTCCTACATCGGGGTTCCCTTTGGAAAATTGTAAGGGTGTGACAAATGGAATGGGACTGTCGATTTTTGTAGATGTTGGTTTCATAGTAGTGTCTGTCCGGGGTTCTTTTGATGTAGACAATGGAGTATCTTCTACCTCTTTTGAGGGTATTTCTATTTGATTGTTGACATGTTTACCTAGTGTATCTGTCAAAAGAGGTCCTTCTTCGCATTTTGAGATCTCGGTTTCCTGATTCGAGGTCTCAATTTATTCTGCGCTCCCCTAAGCCTCTTGTTTTCTAGAGTTTATAGTTGTTGAACCATTGGTTTATGTTTGTTGTATATCTGGGGGTGTGGAGACTTTCCCCTGTAAAACTTTGTCAAGACCACTCTTCCGGTGTTCCTGAAATCTATAAAATCCGATCATCCCTTCGGGCGGCAGAGCTCGGACATGACTTAAAATGTCCAAGTAGGATTTTGCTACTCAGAACATCTCGTCATGAGGAGAGTCTTCGTGCTTGTATCTTTTTAGATCGCAGCATGCCATGTGGTTACCCACGACCTTATTAAGGTCGTGTTTCTTGAATTCAATGTCTACTAGTTTCATTTCTTCTAAGTTCGTGGCTTCTACCTTGGCATGGCCAAAATATAATAAAGAATATGTACCAATGTGTAGGGGAAACGATGGCCATACCTTTTTCTGAACCCCTTTGAGTTCTTTGTTGATCCCGCCGAGTACAATTTGCCTGGAAATTTAGCAACATACTATCTCGTATAGTAAGAATATCGGTAGGGCATATGGGGGAACAGAGCAGCCAAAATCCCTAATATAGGAAAATCGTTCTTCAATGTACCAGTCTGCCACGCTACCTAGATTGTTCATGACTTTATATGAAAACCTCGAAGGGGGGTGGCCGAAAATCGTGACATGCATTAGTACCATTACCCAATTAAAAATCTCATAGATGAAGTCTCTAGCTTTATCTTCCCATAGTTTTGAGTGGTATATGTGAATAGGTTCTACGTCAGTTGGGGTCTAGCTCCAACTCATTAATGGAAAGCGTGTCATGTAACAAATGGAATCCATAATATAAGCAGACATAAAAAATGAGGTTTCCTTCCCATTCGCCTTTTTCTTCTGGTATTTTGTAACTTGATCGAACAAACTGTCCGACAACATCTTGGCCCAGTCGAAAGAGTATCCCTCGGTGGCTGTGTGGATAAGCGGCACCCATGGGAGTAAACAATATGCAGTATTCTCTTTCCCATAAAGTCGGCACACCATCATCGCTATAGACATGAATTGTGGTTGTAAATAATCGATTGCATATATACCATGAGAATCAACTCTAAACTTTTCAGGGCGTGAGTGCCAATCCTTGATCAAGTCGGATAAGATTTTTCCAAATTGTTCACATTCTTTCTATTTGAAATCCTTGATAATATGTTTTCTTCCAGGAAGTTTATCACCATTGAATCTGTCGCTTTTCTAGTCAGAATAGATTCTACCCATTTGGTAAAATAGTCAGTAGCAGTCAAGATCCATTTGTGTTGCGTGATAGAATGTGGGTTAATTTCACCTATAAAATCCAACCCCCATTGTTGGAATGAGGCTTTCGTTTTAACTGGGACCAAAGACAATGCTGGAAGTTTTTGCTTACCTGCAAATAATTGGCAAGAGTTATAGGCTCTAACTTTGGCGTTCACATATGTGAATAGTTTAGGCCAGTAATATCTTGCTCTGAGGATTTTATAAGCCGTTTCTCTTCACGCATGATGTCCTCTGCACACTCCCTTGTGAAATTCATTTATGACCCTTTCGGTCTCTGATTCTACTAGACAAACCAATAGAAAGCCTAGAGGGTCTTTCCAATACAATTGACTCTCTGAAATACAATACTTTACCGCATGAAATTTCAATGCCCGAGCTTTGTACGAAGATATATCATTTGTGCATTTCAGAGTCAGAAGATAAGATACTATGTCTTTATACAAACCTGAAGATGCAAACTTTTCTTCAATTCTGGTTGTAGTTATTTGGTCGTCAAATTCATCTATATCCAGATATCCTTCGTACTTTTGCATGTTATTTATTATGAGCGCTCTGAAATTTGATTCGGCTAGTAGTTTAGATAAACCTTGTTCTTCTACGAGCTTTGTCAGTTTTACTTCTAGATCGAATTCTTCAATTTTAGCAAGCCATTGACCCTCTTCCCATCACTGTCAGGCTAAACCAATATATCCTTTACAGAACTAGTGGGCACATATGCAATTATTTTGGAGTGTAGTACATAGGTTATGAAATCCTTTAGCGCCTTCACCATAGCATATGCCTTCTTTTCCATTATGTCGTATCTCAATTCCGCGTCTCTAAAGATTTTACTGAAAAATGCTATTGGATGCTCAAAACCTTCTTTGTTCTTCTGGAGGAGTATTGCTGCAATTGTGTGTTCAGATGCAAATGAGAAAATCAAAAAATCTTTCAGATAATCAGGGCTTTCCACTGCAGGTGCTTCTCCTATAACTTTCTTGATATGTGCAAATGACGCTTTAGCTTCGATCATCCATTTAATTTCGTTGTTCTTCTTGAGCATATTTTTGATCAATTTCACGATTTCAACAAAGTTCGAGATAAATCTTCTTAAAAAAATTATTTTTCCTAAAAATGACTGAATTTCTTTTACATTTCTAGGAATATTTATAGTGTCTATAGCTTTGACCCTTTTAGGATCAATCTTGATTCTGTCTCGAGATACAATATGGCCCAAGAGTTTACCTTCTTGCATTGAAAAGTGAGATTTCTTGGGATTTAAAGACAAACCAAATTTACGACATTTCTCAAACGTCTGCTTGAGGTGTATCAGATGATCTTCGTCAAATTTGGAAAAAACGGTCAGATCATCAAGATAAATAACAAAACATTTATCTCTTTCACCGACGAAGGCAATATCCATGGCTCACTGGAAAGTAGCACCTGCATTCATCAAACCAAATGGCATCTTGTCATACATGAATGTACCCCAGGGGGTGGTGAATGCAGTTTTTTATTTATCATCTTCATTGAAAACAATCTGATTGTAACCCAAAAACCCATTGATCATTGACATTTTATTAGCTGCGACAACTTTTTCCAAAACATGATCCATTTTGGGTAGTGAATAATTGTATTTGAGAGAGGATTTATTTAGATTTCTAAAATCTACACACAGTCGGATTTCTCCATTCTTCTTCCTAACCAGGACCAAGTTAGCTATCCATTTAGAGTACCTAAGTGGTACAATTATTTTTACATCCAAAAGATTTTTAACTTCCTTTTCAACCACGGGCAATAAAATGGGATTGATTTTCTTGAGTTTATGTCTAAAAGGTTTAACACCTGGCTTTAAAGGTATCTTGTGTTCAATCACAGTGGTGTCATAAGTTCTCAGCTCATCATAAGACCATGAAAAAATGTCCTTATATTGCCTGAGTAAATCTGTATACTTACTTTTCATCTGAGGAGGAAGATACTTTGATATTTTAACTATTCTAGGCTTTTCTTTGGTGCCTATATCGCAATCTTTGACTTCTTCTGGTTGAGGTTGCAAGGTAGATTTTAGAGGTATGTCATTGTGGTCAAATAATCTTTCTAGAGGGCCCCCGGATGGGGTGTTAGGGCGGGATACGCGGAAGTCAATGGAGGCGGGTGACGGGTTACCAGACGTGGAGGCACGTGAAATACTCGTGCCTCCCCCCAGAGCTTAATTGCTCCGTAAACGCACTACAAATGAATTTTAATGCACCCATTAACGCAGTCAGTCCTCCCTCTAGGTTTCAAATTATGCAGTGGTTCGTAATGTTCATTGTTTGTTGCAGCGAGGTGTTAGCAGAGCAAGCTCTGCAAAGGCTCCGGCTCATTATCGGCTTTGTTTCTTCCGTTCTTTTGTTCTCCTACAGTGTGCACCATACCACCTTCGCCTATAGCAGCTGGTGCACCATGACGCGCATACGGGGGACGCCAAGGCGAGGAGCGCCCTGGAAGCCTCGGCGTCCATCCACTTCTCGCTCTGCGTCGTCCTCTTTGGACTCCTCCTCTCACAGTCACTCCTCTCGCAGCCATTCCGGCCACCTCTCTTCTACCTCGCATCATTTGGAGCAGGATCACTCCCTTTCGTGGGCGCTGGTACCCTGTGCGGTCACTCCCCCCCCTCGTCAACCTGGCGACC